>JAULBU010024654.1:0-18163 GCA_032358235.1 Odonthalia washingtoniensis
TAAAATGGAATGGGAAACAGGATTTTCCTGTTTCCGACAACACGTGGAAATTGTTTTTCGAAATAGCCAATGAAAATAGACCTTGTGTCCATTGCCAACAATGTAATCTGTGATTTTTTGCAACTACGGTTCATGTCAAGTGGAGGATCTTTTAAGATATTTTAATATCTTCTTCTCGCAACGGTTCATTTAACCCCTTTAAATTCTCCTTTAAATAATGTTTTTTCTACACTTTTTAGTTGTATTTCTCAACCCTCTCCGAATTTCGATCTGAAAACGGCGTTGTGCTCAGGACAATATCCTCTTTCAAAATGCGAAGTTTCGGAATAATCGACAGCCTTTTCAAAAGGCTGTCGATTATCCCGAAAAAAGGCCCTTTTGTGGGCGGTAGGGTGAATTCAATATTTGAAATGATGGGAAAGCGTTTATTTGGAAACTTTTCGGTCGGGACAGTTAAAGTTCTAACTGTCACACGTCTCGGAGTTAAGTATTAAGTAAAAAAAAGTTTTAACCTCTACGAAATGCCACGTGTGAAACGTGTGAAACATTCACAGTACGATAAGCGTACGTAAGTCTTACGAATTGTTAGTTTCCATACATTTAGCACAAACCGAATGACAGTTACACGTTCGTCTCACAAAAAAACTGGCCGAGGAAAAGAAACAGCAGGACGATCTGCCTTCTTCTCCATCGATCTTCAGAGTACTCACAGAGTATGGGCCTACGTCAAAACTGAAACTTTCAGCCGAAAAACTTAATTAAAATTTAATTTATTTAATGAAGTTGGTAATATCCCTAGTGTTTTTACGTCTAGTTAAATCGACGCAAGTGGAACCGCAAAATTTTAGGGTTTTTGAAACGTCAACTGAAATCGACGTTTTGATAATCTACAGTACTGTATTCTCGCTTACACACGTGCACTCTAGTGCACGAGTGTTACATTACTTATATTCGACTCCTCCTACGCACTGAGTTGTGTGACCGTCTACTTAACTGGACTTTCGAACCTCCACCCACTCCTTCTTGGTAGACGGCGTAGCAGATCTGCTTTAAATGTGAACTGTCATAGAATAATGAGTCATATAAAATGTGACACGAGCTGAATTGTGCAAAGCTCGACTGGGATTAGACCGTTGAGAATAGGGCTTGTAGGATCGCGGTGGAAATGTTGAACTGTAGCGAGGTGTCAAAGTATGACACATATGAATAAAACTAGTTGCTTAAAGATGTGCATGTTGAAAAGAAAATAATAAATTCAGTACAGTTTGAGAGAGGGTGGGCAAGAAAATGAGGTGATAGAAAAATGTTAGGAACGAACACGGTATTCGATTTTACTACCGAATTAGAGATGCTGTACGGCATTAGGAAGAGGTATAAATGTAGGAGGCTAAGTGCGGTGAATATGAAGTCATCTATTTAATCATGCTTCCGCATCGTTACAATTTCCCATCGGAATAGCATATCATCTTATAAATTGCGAAAATAAGCAGGCACAGGAAGAAAGAAGCGATATGTCGTAAAAAATGAAGATCAATGTGAGGCAGCGAGAAGAACAGCCATTGAAATTGAAAATGCTATTAGTAACATGGTTGGACCAAATTTTAATGATGCGGATAAAAATGAAATAGCATTGAAGAAGAGAGTGTTGGGTGTAGTGGGGAAGAAGGAATGAGTCTTGGAGGAATAATGATAAGTGTAGAAATTAACAGGGGTTCATCCCAGGACGGGATTGGTCGTCTATGTTTGAATGTGGATAGAGAAAGAGAACCTGTTATCGTTGATAGTAATGAATTTGTGGAAGGGGTGACAAGAAGTCATGATACGTCCATTCACATAGACGGACCGAAAAGGAAACGGTACAGATTTCCTGAATGGTATACCTCCACTTTAATGTTTCTCGTTGATGGGGAGGAGGATGTGAAACTAGCGGCGAGGCACAACTGGCTCATGAATAAGATGGATCTCAACTGAAACAACTTCAGATTTCCCAACGGAGTCCAGAATTTTGAGTGAAATGAATAAATATGAAGACGAAGAAGAGGAAGACTGTTTTATAATGTGCCCAGTGGGTTTTGCGAGAATTAAATATCGATAATTTGTTGATAAAAAGAGTAACGTATTTTCAATATTTTTGCAAACTCCATAATTGATTTTCGTTTTGAGTTCTCACCGTCGGCGGTTAGTAGCGTCAATCGGCGGCGGCATACTTTCACGAAATTGTGAAGGAGAACAGTTGAAAGAAATCAATGCGCATGGTACGGGAGAATTATATATTTATGATTTTGTTCAGGTTTCGGGTACGGGAAAATTATATGTTCATGATTTTATTCTGATTTCGGGGGAGGCAGAATTAAATGTCCAGGTTTTTTCAGGTTTCGGGGAGGCGGAGTTAATTGTAGTGTTGCTTGTTCATGTTTTGGGGAGGTAGAATTAAATGGAATGTTGTTCAGGTTTTGCGGAAGGAATTAAATGTAGTGTTGTTCAGGTTTCGAGGAGGCAGAGCTAAATGTAGTGTTGTTTGTTCAGGTTTCCGGTACGGGAGAATCAAATGTAGTGCTGTCTTTTTGTATTTTAGCTCATTGTTCGTGTTATTGATGTCATCGATGTTGTCGAAGTGAGTGACGGGGAGGGAAAGTTAAATGTTGTGTTGTTTGTTCACGTTTCGGGAAGGAATGTAGTGTTTAGGATTCTGGGAGGGAGACTTGAATGTAAGGTTGTTTGCTCAGGATTCGGAGAGGCAGAATTAAATATAATGTTGTTTTTTAATTTTTTAGCTCGTTGCTTGTGTTGTTGATTTCACCGATGTTGACAAAGTGAGTGATATATTACTCTATTTGGGAGGTAATTGGAGCTTCTGTGCAGTGTTTGTTTGTTAGTTTTTAACGTTCTAAGTCAAAATTTCGAAACGGCGTAATGTCGGTTCCCTGATTTAGCGCCATCCATTTTCAGGGCCCTCCACTCCGGTAGCGCAAGATCGCCCACCGGTCTCACGTCTGGCGAGTAATCCCTCAGGTTTCACTACCCTTTGACTCGCAGATAGACTAGACTCCTTGGTCCGTGTTTCAAGACGGGTCGAATCGCAGAATTATCCAGATCATCTTCACCTCGATACTCTCGCTGTTTACCCGCGCTTATTTGAATCTCTTCACTTTGACATTCAGAGCACTGAGCATAAATCACATTGTTTCAACACCGTCCACGGCCGTCACAATGCTTTGTTTCAATCAAACAGTCGGATTCCCTTTGACCTATGCAGTTCTAGTTTGCTGCATGCTGTAGGCGTCGCCGAGGGCAACACAAATCCCCACTTGCAATGACACAGGTTTTAACCTGTGGTCACAGAAGTGGCACTACACAGGTACTTAATCAATTTTTGATCAGGATTTCGTCTGTAATAGGAGATATGGTACAGGGAGAATAATTTAATTGATGCTGAACTTGTTTTTTGTGTTGTTGATGTCGCCTATGTTGACGATGTGAGTGACGTAGTGTTATATTTGAGAAGGAATTGGAGCAAAGAACATGTTTTTATTTTCTCTTATCACACTCCTACGTGCAAGTAAGATTTTTAATTAAATTATTGACATGTAATTGTTGCTGTAAGCTTTTAGATTTAAATTTTTTTATCGACATTTTTTTGCGAAAAGAAACTTTTTTATTGACTTATCAATACATTTTACTGTACAGTTATTATCAACTAGGGATTTTTCCAATTGCAGTTGAAACGTTCCACAAATTACTGTTAGATACAATGGAAGACGGTACCTCGGCAATACAGTAGAAAGTGGATGGTCAATAAATTTACAATATTACTGTTCAATTTTGAAACACGTGAACTGCTACAAAATATAGAAATTCCGCTTAGTAAAACATATTTTTCACCATAGGAAATGAATGTTTTCACGTTTTAGTTGTCACCGATTTCTGTTATATCGAATGAATATACAATTGCTCAAAAGTAGGGTACTTTAAAATAAAGAGTTTAAAATTCGTTTAAAGTGTTGCTCAAAAGTACCCACATTTAAAACTAGCTTAAACTATATCATCATTTATACGATAATTAGTAATACCCTTCACTTTATTCGTCATTGTCACGAAAATGAGAGAATCGGGAATCTTTTCAACTTCTTCAATATCTAGGATACTAGTTTCTAATAGGTCAAATAAAACTGATAAAATATTATATTGTATTTGTTTCATGTTGAATTGTTCATAAATGTTGAAAAGAAAATAAAAGAGTGTTTAAACTGCAAACAGTCTATACAGTGAAAACGGTCTTTTGTTGGTTTTGGATATTAGCGATTAAAACAGTAAATATATTAATCCAACCATGTTTTGATACGAAAATAATATAAAGCTAATTTTAAGCGTTTTAAATGTGAAAAAACATTCAAAATGCTCGCTCTTTTCTCTTAAGCATTTCAAATCATTCTTTACGAATGAAAATCATCGATAAAATGATCCCACCCGAAGCAGAAAGTAAGAAGAATTTATTTCAAGAAAAAATGATTACACGCCACCTATGTGTTCAATCCTCGGCAATAGACATGCATATCTTTTCCATATCATCTCCAACAGTATATTCGACATATAGATTGTTGTTCTTGTCAAAGTAAGAGCTATTTCCGTCTTCAACAAGTTGGCAACATTTCCCTCGGTGTCTCTTTAGTTTATTTCCCAGCACCCACTTCTTACAATAATCGTTATCAAGTGTGTCATCATTCCGTATGGCACACTGTGGACCATAAACTTCCTCAGATTCCCTAAACACCCCAACCTTACCTAAATCTCTGCAAATTTCAATTTCCAATTGATCGATTTCCTCCAACTTCCCCCACCAGGCCTCACATCTTCCCTTTGATTTTCCTTCTTCTCCTGTTCCGTCTGGCCCAGGGAACCACTTCGTCGTTTCGTTCTCTTACTGATCCCGTCATATTTCGGTTTATTCCCTGCGCCTCCCTCGCCACTTATTCAGTACCCCCTTTCCTTTTGTCATGTTTCCATTTCGCCTTCCCCAACCCCTTTCACCTGTCTACCACCTGAATGAACGTTCATTTCTACTTTAAATTTTACCTCCATTCCCTTCTCCAGATTCATGAATGCCGTCTCATGATTTTGACATTTCTGTTTACATTTATCATGATAAATCTATTACTGAAAATTTCAGTTTTCCCAGTCAACACAAATATGGAAGAATAATTCCTCAGTGTTAGCGACTTCGCATCATATAGACATAGACAATCATTATAAATTATCAATAAAATTAGTTCGCATGTACTTACGCAAATGGTCGCAAGTTTTTCTTTCTTCTGTCATGTTCAAATAGTACGGACGGAAATTATATATTCTAAACCACAAGGTTGCACGCGGTCGTGGATGGACGGCGGTAGAAGGAAGTTCTATCCATGGTCCGTGTTTTTACTAGTTACATGGACGCACATAGTCCATGTCTCAGTAATGCATACCTGTACAATACATATCTCAGTACATCTGGAATGAGAGATGGGGCAGTACTTATACAGTAAAATTGGTACAATATAGAAATTCTGTTAATGGGTAAGACATATAAAACAGTTGGCAATATAGTAACAGAACCATAACGTCACTTCTCAGGGAATTCCATTGCCCTGCTAGTCATCGCTGACAACAAAAGTTTTATTACCAAATAGGGGCACATGGGACCGATTACCCCTCCATTCCAAAGTCAATCAAATTCCGACCAATAGCGTACTGTTTCGGCAGGAGGAGCTGTCTTCTTTCCTTTTTACATTTTTCGAAATTTTAACTTATAAACCCATCTACACAAATATACCGTGCCTGATTCGGGAAAAACTTATATCAAGGACGGCGATCTATATGCCAGATCTGGAGCCCGATATGAAAAATAATCGAGTCAACGGAAAGCCGTCATGAAAATATTAAAAATTAAAGAAAAGACGGTTATGGTAAGTAAATAAAATTGGAGAAATTACTGGTTTCAATATTGATTCACAATTTTTGAATCCTATTTTTCTGACGAATTCTGAAACGGCAATAATTACAAAATTCCAAAATCTTGCATGTGGTAGTTCCATGTGTATGACAGGCAGGTGAGATGCTCAAATGATGACAAAGTGTCGCTATGTGATGTGGAAAGGAAATTTGGGAAAAAAGTCTCGCAACTCTGTCATCTCAGGTCAAACTGAAGTAGGCAAATATCAACAAATGAACCAAACAATTGGAACAAGCGGCAGAAGCGATAAAAAACTATAGTGGGGCCCTAAGGGGAAGGTGGAGAGTGGCAAATGCGTCACAAAAGAAAGCAACAGCGAAGGAAAATGTGTTCTGCGAAATCGATGGTGAGTATAATCGAACATTGGACGACAGTGGTGTTGTTGATAGTTCATCACAATCATTTCAGCAAACTGAAAATATTTCTGATTGTACAGGAAATGCGAGGAGATTTTAATGGAAGAAGGTGTAACTGGATCTGGGATAGAATCAGATTGTCTAGAGAATTGGGGATTGTTGAGAATAAGGGTGGATTTTGTAATGATGGCTATGACGTTGTATCATGACGGGAAACTAATATAGTTGGAACTTCGTCCCGGTCATATGATTCAAGTGAATCGAACAGTACTTCACAGTATGAGAGGTGTACTCAACGTCACGCATCGAGGAGCATATTGAAAACGAAAAAACGTGATTGGGAGAAAGGGGGTAAATCGGAAGAAAAACGGAAGGAGTGCTGCTACGAAATAAATAGCCAGTGGAGAAAGTGGTACTGTAAAGGCCATTGCAACTCAAATGGAAATGGAAATGTGTATTATATGTGACGGTTCTCCTTGCTACTTGTTATAATATGCTTGATACATCATAGGAAAACCAAAGCTGTTGTGACTGAAGAAAATTTGAAAGGTTCTTTGAGTAACGTTGTACGGAAGAAGGCATGCAATTTTTATATATTTGAACGGCATGGAATATTGGGAAAGCATAATCGCATAAAGTTGCCTCAATGTGTTTTGGAGGTTATTCGTCATCAATAGCCAGACGATAACGATAATTATAAGGAGTTGAAAGAAGAATAGAGTGCATGACATTTGGGAAGTACCCATATAATGTCTATGTTCGACATAGACAATTAAAAAAAAATCATATATTTTATTATTGTTGTGATTAATTTTTGTTGTCTCTTTATAAATAGGGAAAGCTATTTAATCTGTTTTAATCAAGCAGGTGGTTGCAATAATATTCTTGAGCTGGTGTGGCGGCTTCCCCACACCCGCACCACCATGGAAGATCATCATATCATATTAGTCAAAAAGCCATGCATACTGCACATTTTCTAATGGTAATTCGTAGATATTTTCATTGTATTAAATATGAATGTATTGTTGTTATGTTTTGACATTCCCGTTTTAACATTTCTTCAATATCATCTAAAGATTCATTTGAATCTTTCAATTTTCGTAATCTATGGCTTCGTTCATTATTTTTGTCCATAGATGATTCATAAAAATGTAATAACGAGTGTTGAGAAGCATATAAAATATCAACGTTATCATTCATTTAGAATCATACTGTTACTTTAAGACAAGACAGGACAATAATGAATCCTTTTCCAGGCTACACCAATTATATTAAAAACTGCTCCCGTCATTGGGCAGCCATGAAATCTTACAATTTTCCAAATTGGTGACGCGTTTAACTTTACATTTTCCGGTGATATTTCCTGTCAGATTAGACGGTAAAATACTACCATAAACTTCTTTCTTTATTAATTCCACATATTTCCTCCGGTGGAAGAAAGTGAATCAATTAACGTGAAAACCTTTATTGCACTCAGCACAATCGTATGATTTCCATTTCGCTTTAAAACGCAGATCAATCATTTTCACAAATAGCAAACTGTTGTTTTTTTTAAGAATTTCAAGCAGCATTTCCTTTTCCATGTTTTCAAATTCACCATTTCCTTTCATTTTCGTCATTTCTACAGCGGAAAACACATTGTTTTACAACGAATACCTTCTCAAACCAAAATTATTGTAGGGTTGTACGAGTTTCATCGCAACACTACGCAAAAATTCCCTAACTAAATAATTGACTTCACCTGGTACCACGAAATTTTGCCATAACGTAAAATTGTTTTTCACAGATGAATCTAGCAAATATGTGCAACGGGATATGGGCACTCACTTTTCACGCCTCATTGTGCAATTAGTGGATCGAAATTATTCTAATAGATACAGTAAATTCATGAATAGTTTATACGTCATAATACAACACGGTACCTGCAATGTGGTTCCTGTCATTGAGTCAGTACCCAGCCAACCTTTAAGTGGAGAAAGTTCGTGCACACAATTCAAAGTGTAGTCACAGCATATTTCAATATCATGAAATGCTGTTTCAACAAGGTCAGTCGTGTAGGGCAGAGCAATCTTTTTATCCTTAAACACAACATACCCCGTTTTTTCTGGCTTTGTGTTTTTTGCATTTCGTCCCACCCCTTTGTAAAATGTATGTACCACTAGCCAAGAGTCCCTTTCCGAATGATTCAAGACATCAATTTCTTTCTTTAAACCCAGTCTTTTATTTGCGTCCACTATTTTCATACGTACCGTACCTAGCATCTTTTCTTCTCCATCCGTCATTATCAATAACTGTTTTTCTAGAGTACGTATAGTATAAAACGTTATCAGTAACATAGCGACGCCCAAATTACATCAGGTGTATCTTTGTCTGGTGTACAATATGTGAACACAATAAAGCTGAAGAACTGTCATTTTTTATTCTAGTGGTGTCTAGCTTCCTTTCATATACCTCCCTCATTTCACGAAACAATGTTCAATATCCAACAAGCTGCTGAATACCATTCATATTATTTCCTGAATTATTATCCCACGTAGAGTGAAGGTAAGGTACATCATGTTTGCATTCCAGTAATATTTTCTAAGTTACGTACTCTACTGGAAGTCACAATGTAAATTTGTTGTCTAATTTCAAATTGTATTTGGGTTGCAATAATTTATTTGTAGTTTCACTCCCTCATTGTATTGTGAAGATATAATTGTAGCTTAAGTTCTGCTTGGAAGTGTAATAAATGGTTTTACTGCGAACCTAGTAGGTTTTCAGCAAGGCCTTCCCCTAACAATCGCAGTTCTTTTCGGTTGCTTGAATCTCCCTCTTCCGTTCTTCACTTTGGAGTAGCGGTATGGAAAAGAATAAATTTAGACCGCAGTTACTTTGGATGGTTTGACATTCTCACTTCCGTTCTTCACTTTGGAGACGCAGTGGATAAAAGTAGAACATTTTTAGAGGTTGGAACCTTGTATATAACTTCCATATCAAGTAAACAAGGTATGGTTTCCATACAATTGGTCAATTTTCAATTGTTGCTATAGATTGTGCCTCCATTATAATATCCTTTCCAGTTGTACAACACTCTAGTATACATTAGTATACATACCCATACACCAAAGGATAAAATAATTCTCTGTCATCGATATTTGAATGGCTCTTCTAATTATAGGATCGCATTCAAATGTAATAGGTCACTAGAAAGATTTTAGAGGTTGCTCTTAACAGTGAAATAGTTAACATCGGAATTGTCACTTTTCTTAATCTTTTCTTTCGATGACTTTCGTCCCTTCTTCTGTGTAGTATTATTATAATCATCTGCATCTTCATATTCATCATCATCATCACTACTTTCCTCCACATCTAAATATTCGTATCAAGGATAGAATTGGGTTGCACTGCAAAATATGTGACCGTGTAAACCTGGACCCATGGAATACATCATAAGTTTTACCATATCCTTCATATATTCTCTTGCTAAGGATTCATACTCCGAATTCTCCTAGCCCTAGTCACATCTTTTATTGTAAGGAACATACGATAGGCTAATATTAGCCTTTCCATTTAGTAAGGACCGGCTTCTGTTTCATGCGTCTCTGTAAGATCCTCAAAATTTACATTGTATATCGTAAATACGGTATCCATTATCTTTGTTAACGTCTCAATTTATTCTAAATCAGCTACTCTTTAATATATAGAAGATTCAGGATGAACAAAATCTATTTTGTAATCCAGTTCATCAGTTCCTTCAACCGGAGTGTGGTTCCCCTTTTTGCTGTTGTAGTTTTCAAACTAGATCTAGCTCATTATGATGATATGTTTAATCATCAAGCAGTGGTAACTGCTGCAGGCATTTTGTACGGTTCCTCAGCACCTATTTTTCTTTGTAGTTGTTCCGAGAAATGTTTTCTGAGACCATTTACTTGATTCATTTTTCTTCCTTGTTTTAAAGCTTGCTTCATCGTCCTCGTCCTCATCCTCGTCCTCATCCTTATCATAAATAGTGTTCCATGATATTAAATCAATGATTTCACCGAATATGGGTTTTTTCCTTAATGAAAATATGTCTCCCACAAAATCCAGTATTGCCTTAAAGAATGTGGGAAGATTCAAATAATAAATACAAATCATAGGTAAATAATAAAGCATCTGCGTTAATGTCATTTGTAAAACTGATGGATGTTTCTTGACAAGATATCCATTCTATATACTTCTTGTCATCAAGCTTATAAAAATTATCGTTGGACGACATATCTGATAAAGAGGATAGAAAACAACCAGCTACATATCGCACTTCTTTGTCTTAGTCCTCTGGTTGGGTCACACAACTTCAAGCATATTTTCAGATGTATAATGTGGCACTTGTTCCGGGAAGAAGTCTTCCGTTGTTGCCGTGGATATAATCCATAATTCAAATGGTTTTTTCAAGCAGCAGTACTAATGAAGTCCATTAGTACTGCTCATTGCAGTACTGAAGAATATTTATCCACTTATTTATTGTGACAGTCCTTTGAAACCACATTATATTGCCAACAACACTCACGACTTCATGAAAGTTTTATCACAACCCCTAATTCTTGTACTGTTTGTTGGAAGAGGCTTGAAATAAACACAATTATTAGTGTATGGGCGCTCCGCTGATTCGGAAACAAGACATATGGCATGTTATGTCACGATGCATTCAAATGGTGTATGTTTTGAAAGCATGCACATAAGGAGGTGGATGAGTAGTTAGTAACGAATCAACAGTATGAGCCTGTAAGAGGCAGACAGTATGAGAACGAGGAGGACAATGAGTGGGACTGCGAAAAGAGCGAGCACGGACCCCATATCAATACGGGGCTGGTGAATTCTTGGTTGCCTTTAATCTGATTGGGCAACAAGGTCAGCTACGCGTGATACTACTGTAGTTGAGAATGTACAGGGAAATGAATAGTGTGGTGCATGTTTCTACAGTACACATGTAGTGTAGAAACACTAGGTTTGCCTTGTACTTGAAAGTTAATCATGTAGATACACTCTATTATAGTAATATTATATTATAGGGATTTCCTATAATAATAATAATAATAATAATAATATTATTATTATAAGGGCATCAGTTAGGTGCTGAGTTGGAATTGTCTGAGTATATAATAATAATAATATAATAATATAATTATGCCAATAATAATATTATTATGTCACTATGTCCCAGACACGTTACTTGTGACATATACATTTTATTATTGTTGCCAATTGATTGTTACGTAACAATCCAGCAATAAAATGCGTCATTCGCGGTGCCGTGCGGTGCCGAAAATAGCTACTCCCAATTTAACCACTCGCCTTCCAAAACCCCTCTATTCTTGAAATAAAGTTGAGTTGTCCGTTTGGTTACTTGGTATTTGAGTTGGCAATAGACCTTTTTCTTCAGATTATTAATATTGTGCTCTAATTTTAGTGGTTATCATTGTTTCAAATCAAAAACAAAAATGTGATTCGCCCATAATAAAATTTAGGGTGTGCGTATATCGCTATAGCTATAGAATAACGAGATATATATTAATACATTACTAAAATATATTATTAAAATTATGGGACAGTTATTTTAGATTATTAGATTGGAACACATATCAACTGCTTTTTACTACCAACTATCTTATGTGATACAAATACTATCAACCCCGTTTCCCTGTTGAGCAAGCGAGCAAGCGAGCAAGCGAGAGAGAGAGAGAGAGAGAGAGAGAGTTTTCAGTTTGGACTTTCAAATTAAAATTTTTTAGCAATGGGCAAAGTTACATTATTCGTTGACGCTGGTGTTGTTTCAGCTACATACTTCGTTCTTCTTGATATGATCGGTCTTACAGCGTTCGACGCCGTTCTTGCGAAAATCGCGTCTTTTAGTTATCTTCGTCAAATTCAAAGTGGACGACCGCTCATCGTCAAGAATCGAGACATACCTGGAATTACAACTTATCTCCTTGGTACATATCGCACACCTATTAATATTTTCCTAATTGCATTCAAACTTCTTCTTTTCGCGTACATCGTACGCGTTGATATTAGTATTGGTAGTGGAAACCATCAATCATCAACAACATCAACTCTCAATGGAATCTATGTATTCAATGCAAGTGATACTAAATGGGGATTTGAAAATTTTGATGATTACTTGACAGTTGAAGTACAGTTTGAAAGGATTCGAGGATGCTATGTCGTTAATCAGGATTATAATAACATTATATTTTATCGAACGGTATTCAACTTAACAGACAACATCACAGTGGAACCGAACGGACTTGAACCAGACGACGATTTTGAATTATATCGTCTGAGGGTCGACACAATGCAATGTTTACATAAAGATTTTGTCGACGCTGAATCTGTTTCAGTGAATGCAAGAGTCATTGGTTGTTCTAAGGCTTTACCAACATCTTGTTCACATGAAACAATGTGGAATGAACAACGTAAGATGGAAATTCGAGATTTTAATGTATCGAATTTTAATTATGGCCATCAACACAAAGTACCATTGCGAATCAATATCAATTATGATGACATATTCAGAGAATTATCACCAGTTTATGAAAATGCGACATCTGTTTGTGTTACCTCTGGTTTCAGACCAGATCTTCCTAATACTCCATCGATTCTTTTTCGAAGTTGCCTTATCTCTGTATATAATGGTAGTGATACACTTCTTGAAAGATGGGATTATAATTTTACATCTGAAACATTGATTAGAAAGTTCCCAGGGCCGATTTTTAAAGGAGATATTCATATTGGAATAGCACAATCTGTTATTATATTATTTAATTTTCAATCAACGAACTGGTTAGCATTTTCCTCTATTCTAGTTGCACAAGCTTCATCTTACCTACCAACAAATTTGAAAGTAGAAGTACTTAGCAGCGGAAGAAATGTAACAGAAATTCAAACTAAATGGTTCATTGGCGCGGTATTATTTGTACTGTTCGGAGTTGTTGCTCGTCTTGTTGTCAAGAATACATTAGACAAAGATGAACGACCTGATGTCAATACAATCGATGGACTTTCTTCTGTCATGCGAGAGGAAAATGAACCATCCGGAATGAGTGGCGTTTCAGGTGTACCTGCAACGATAGGATTTGTGGTTGGAGATGGAAAAGTCGTTCATTTCGGACCGATTCGATCGAAGGAAGTGGGAGTATGTCGAGAACGCGGTTACGATGTTCGATAAAGTTGTCCGTAGTTATTACATATGGGCCATTTATCGGCATTTTGTGATACAGGGAGGTTGACCATACAGCGAAAACGACATGAGATTATTATTTTACAATAATAACTGTAAGCAGTTGGAAATACAGTTCGTTTATACGTGTCTTATTATACAAACGGCGGTGAGTTACGTGTGTATGAATACCGAAACGTGTGGCGATAACTGTTATCAAGCAATCACTGTACATTACTGTAAGTTTCTAAATCAATAATAACTTCTCATTATTTACTGCTCTCCTACTGAAACTAACAATAAAAAATAAAACTTCAAGATCAATAAGGGCATCTCTAGTTAGGGCATCTCTAGTTAGGCGCTCAGTTCGAATATCTCAGTTCGGAACTGAGCACCTATACACTCTCAATTAAAGTACTTTTTGAGAAATGTTTTTTATCGCGAGGTACGGAGAGGTGATCAGTTCGCTGCTCAGTTTTCAAAAAAACTGAGGGCTGTTCTATAAGTTTTTTTCGGAGTCAAGAGTCAAATCAAAAAGTGTTTTTAATGAATGAGTCAATGGGAGGCCGCCAGGTAGGACACAATAAAAACGTCTTTTGATTGATTTGATTTCTGATTACTCAAAATTGTATTATTGATTTCAATCAATAATACAATTTGAATCAATAGTGGATTATGGGAGAACGATAATCGCCAAGAAATCGGTAGGAAAAATGAAAATGCAATGCAAAAATTACCGATGAAATAGCAACAATAAAATATTGATTTTGATTATGGGGTAACGATAATCTTTACATAAAATTTGTAAATGCATGATTTTAAAAGTCCGATAACCGAAGAAAAAGGGTAAAAAATGTGCCTTTTTTTGAAAAATAAAAAAAGTTGCACAGCTGTTTCCCCGCTTTTTTTATTTAATTCTGACGTAACACAATCTGACGTAACATCAAATTGCCAGACTTACCTCAACAGCCAGCACAACTTTTATGAGGCAAACAGACTACACAGAAGGGAAAGTGAGACGGCGCATTACAAAACGAAGGACATTTCTAATGCTGACATGGAAATTAGAACTGGATCCAATTGTAGTGATTCATTATTATAGGAAACTAAAATATGTGAAAAGTGATCTAAAAACATCAAGTTCCGAAAAAGAAACATTACAAATACAACCTTTAACATCAATATATATTCTGACGAATAGAGTATGAAGGAGTTTCGGTTTAGGAAGACTGAAATCGGCACGGTGGCAGGTATCATTGGATTCACTGCAGATAAATCTACGCGCAGACAGTACAGCTGTAATGAAATAATTGCTGCCTGCATAGTTCCATGTCAACTTGTGGCCCCGTGCTGGTGGGTTGATACGGAGGCAACGTTTGGCATGAGAAGCTACATACTTTCTAAGGTTTTATGGGAAGCCTTGGAAGGTTTTATAGGGGAACAAGCTCATCTAATAGAAACATTTAGAACTGACCTAATGAATTATAGAGCTGAAACATATGCCATCGCAATCCACTACAATGGAGCCCCACTAGACCGATGTGTGGGGTTCATGGATGGGAAAAAGATAAAAATGCAGCGTCCACGTGGCCCAAGTGTGTTACAACATTCTACTTACTCCAGTCATAAAAGATTTCACTGTCTTGTTTACCAGACAATAACAACACGAGATGGGTTGATATTTCACATGTTTGGACCGGAGGGTGGCAGGCTTCACGACCTCACACTATATAGAGATAACAATATTGACGCTGTATTAGAACAATCACATCACATAAATATGAACCAATTTTACCTATACGCTGATCAAAGCGTATATGTTACGACCCTGGCTTCAAGTTGGGTACAGCCGTGCATGGGAAAATCCACAAAAAATAGCTCATAATCACGCTATGAACATTGCCCGCACTGCTGTGGAATGGTTGTATAAAGATTTGAAGCAGATATGGAGCAGCCAATATTATAAGCGAATGCTAAAGGCAAGAAAAGCACCAATTGCTTTGATGTATAAAGGGGCGGCGCTTTTATGGAATGTGAAAATTTGTTTACAACATGAAGGTCAAACCCAAAACTTCTTCAAGTTCTCACCACCAACTTTAAATGAATACCTTAATTTCAATCCATAGACGGTTTTTCGCTTTTTCCCGCCATTTACCCAAAAGCACGAGCCATTTGTTTACGTTCTATAATTGCTGCTAGTATTTACTCAAGTTACATCTCCTGTTTTCTTTCCTCCAATAAAATACGTCTCTCTTCCAGGTCTAATTTCCTAGATACAATAGCATCGTTTTTCAGCTGTAGTTCACGCTCTTTTTCCTCTTCCTTCATTCGATGTCTTTTCTCAGTGGCCTCCTCTCTCCGCATAAGTTCCTTGGAATTCTGTTCTTTTAGCTTCTCAAACATTAATTGTTCTTCTTGTAATTTTATTTGCCGTGCTTGAAATTCTGACCTATAATAAATAGCACGATTAAGCATATCCCTATCATCATTGTCGGAGTCATTACCCATAATGCGCCTGTTTGTCCGCTTAGGTGACGGAATTGACTCCCCACGTTACGTGTTGTGCTACTACCACTGCGACTTGTAGCCAATGAACGAATTTGCTCCCCAGCTTCTGTGAGACGTCTATCGCTGTCAGTCCGTTCCTATCTCTCCACACTTACCAACTCATTTTCCTCATCCATTTTGTGGATGAGGCCATCAATTATTAATTCACGTTCACCGATAACTTCGGTGATTCCCGATAAAGATAAATTACGTTTTACTATGACTTTTCAGTCCGATATTAATTTTCGGTATCTATCACTGAGGGTTTTCCACGACGGTTTAACTAAATCTGTTAAAGAGGAGGACGGGACACAGTTCATAAATTCTTCGAGTACTTTCTCGAAACAATTTTGCATCGTATCGTGTCGAGCGATGTGTGCCCCAGTGATAATGACCGCTTGTAGTAATAAAATGTATAGTGATGTAGAGAAACGCATACGTCTTCGCCTGCTCGAAAACTTATCGTTAGTAATAGTACTTTCACCTGATATAGTAGTGAAAATTATTGCTTGCTCAGTACTTACTTGTTCTCCCGCGCTTGTAGAGTTGACGTTTGGTGCAGCGGACGCTGCACCATTTGGAAGTACGGAGGGAGAGTTCGGCTGTGATGAGCTTCAACAGATGTTGTTCGGTGCAGTATTCATGTTTGTATTCCATTTAGTTCTTGCAGTTCGTGCGCGTTCGTGGGAAGGGCATTTGCTTTTCGCAGTTGTGAAAAAAAACCTGACCGTCGCAGTATTCATGTAATAATCCTAAATTGTATTTTTTTCCATTTTTTCTTCACTCCTATTGGTACTTCTATAACCATCATACGATTCTGTTTTTTCAGTAATCGCTATTTTCCGAAAATATCATTAGATTTAATCATATGACATGAGTTTTAGTTTTTCCAGTGCCACACATTAAAAAAGTGTACTGTTTTCTGCACCGCACAGTCATTTCTTACCGATTATCGTTCTCCCATAATCCACTAATCAGAAAATTCTGTTTGTGGGTAAAGAATGTCGCAGCGCCACGTGTACATCATGCGCACAGTACAGGGAAACGCCATGGTTTCCCGACCGCCGTCGACCAGATAATAAAGAGGATGAGGGGAGCCTTGAACATCTCTTCATCATCAATCAACGACGATCACAGGTTATGAACCCAAGTTGAAATTTTTTTAGAAAATCACATCCAGTATACCACCTAATTTCCGACATACCGTATATCAGCATTATGACAGAATCATATACCAACATACAGCTCCCTCAGCTTGACCCTACCAACATTAAATCATACATTATATAAGCCGCGGATGCCGCCTCCCGCCTAAAGAGCCCAGAGCTCCTACTACCATCGATTCCACCAAACACCACTGACCACCAACGTCAATGTCTGGCCGCCACGCTCCCTATTCTTAGAGGGGAGCTCTTCCGCACCATACCATCGTCCACGCTGGTCGACATTATGCCATATCTGTCAGATGATCCCTCGCCTTCCGAAATCCTAAACGCGATAAAATCCCGACTGACCCCTTCCACCCAAGATGAGCACCGACGCCTCAGGAATCAAGCCAAAACCACAACTTATTCCGAGGAGGAAGGCCTATCAGAATATTTCCGACTTCACCGACTTCTTTGGACCAGAATGCAAAACTCAAACTACCCCTCAATCAACGACGAATCGATCTCTATCGACTTCATCAAAGAGGGGTTAAAGGGCCACCCCCTCCTCGGACCGTAGAATCTATTTTGGGTGACGAGTGAACACAAGAACAAACAAAAGATTTCGAAGAATTAATCATCAACCTAGCCACCGAAATGGAATCGACTACTCCCACCTCGACAACGCCAACCAACGCTTTTCCTCAACAAACCACTCCCAGCAAAAACAAGCCACACCGCCCGAGAGACCAGAATCACATCACCAGCCGCCAATACACATGCAGATACCATTCTTCACTCGGCTGCAGTTCCACTCACACCGATTGGCATTGCCAAGATCCGAACAACCCCAACAGCCAGTTCAACATCCATCACCATAACTATCAACCACAGATGTACACGAGCGACGGTTCGTGCGCCCCACGTTACCAGAAACAGTACA
>JAULBU010024665.1:0-18161 GCA_032358235.1 Odonthalia washingtoniensis
GAGTTATACCGTACAGTATCAATTCTATAATTCCGCACGGTACAAAATTAAACATGTCTACCATTAAATTTCCAAAAATTTTTATTACTTATAAAAATGACACTGTAAAGTATCATTTTTTAATTAATTCTGAAAATCGACCACGGCGTGCACTACGTTCAAAAACATTTACCATACAGTGATTAAAACGATGCTGGGGGATACGTTGTCGGGTTAAATGAGTCGGGACTATGGCAGACGACGAGTGCGTACTTAACCTAATAATGCTAATTTAGCACATGTCGAAGCTGAGTTCAGATTTGTTCTCTGCAGTGGCTTCTGCGTTGTGGATACCGACACCATATCTTCCAGTATTGTTTTAATAGTCGAAGTCCATGGGAAGGGGGCTATCCCAGACGACTATTGCAGAATGACGATTGCGGAGTTGACTTCATCATGCCTATTTTGCAAAGAGTGAAGCTGAGTTTGGATTTGCGTTCTGCGGTGGCTTTCGCGTTGTGGATACTGACACCTTATGATCTTCCTTGCCTTAAGTCGACAAGTGGTTCCGCACTATTCTACGACGACTGCCTAGTCATGTAGAAAACTTGCAAGCAACACATTGTCGCTCTTTCCACTACAGAAGCCGAATTGATTGCCTTAGTGGAGGCATTCAAGGAACAAAAGTCATTCCACAAGATATTTGAAGAGACTAATCACATCGATGGACAATGGACGATACATTGCTGCATTCAGGAAACTATTGCGATCGCGAAAGACGAGGCTATAGTGCTCTAGCGAAGCATATCGATCTTCGCTACTTTACGATTCAAGACATCGTTAAGCGTCGGGAGATTGAAATCTTCTACTGTACGACTGAAGAAAATAACGCCGACATAATGACGAAACCGCTTCTTCTGCAAGTGTACACGGATGTCACGAAACGTCTGTCCATGACGGCATTGTGATGAGCGGGGAAATTGTCGGAAATCTTAGGTACACCAAAATCCCCCAAGTACAGGACTTTGTGTCTACATGGATCCGACAATAAATGACGACTGTAATAGACGAAGCTTACATCTACAAACTGTAAGCCAACTTTCTTCGGCTCGGAGTCTTCTGGAAGCTTATAGAATCTTTTGTAGATTTCTGTCTGAGAGACCTGGTCAGTATAATTGTCGTACTATCAATAGTAGAACCTAGCAATTTGATTTGATTTTTTTTCTAAATCCGTTAAGCCTTCGCAGTGTACCGAGTTTGAAACCATGCAATAAATCGTGTGATTTTACGCAGTTCTCATAATTATTACATTATGTATCTTTTACACTATTCCGATTTCTCCGGTTTCATTGAGAACGTCGACGATTCCGAAAAAATAAGTGATAGAAAACCTCGCATAGTTCAGGTACCAGCGGATTTTTCTTATAAAGGCAGTCAATTATTATCCTCGTCATGGAAATTACATTAAATTTTATTTTCGAAAAGAGAAATTGAAAATTGAAAATAAAAAAATTAGTATTCTCAGCTTATTGAAAATAAGGCACAGTCGATCATTCATTTTTATTTCAGAATCAGTGCTTCCTTTTAGTGCACAGTGTTGTAAAATTGAATTGCTATTTCATACCAACGGTATTTTTGGCAATTAAGAGCATTATCACCGGTGGCTCTACCCAAATTCTAATTTAATTTTTTTCGGATAGAGTGAAAAAGAGCAATTCAACGTGTAGACAAATTTCATCCTATCTTTTTAAAATTTCGGATAGAAGGAAATCTGTCTCTATTTTTTTAAAAATAGGGACAGATTTTCGCCTATCCGAAACGCATCCAAAAAAGACAAGTTAACCGTTTCACAGAGCTTGCAACATTTTCATTTTCGTGCAACTGCTAGAAAAACACAGACTTGACCGTTAACAGTGACCGTTTCTACATCAAGCCTTCTATCATAATGAATCGAACAATTTGTATTTTTACTTCGGCCCATCCACGGTGTGTCCATCTTCCTCCAATCGATAATCTAGCGTACTTCTTGTGACGAGTCATCAAACCAATTTCAACTTCAGCGTTATTGAAATTAACACAGAGATGGGTAGATGAGCATCATGGGGCGATGTGTTATGTGGTCATTTAGCAAGAGCATTGGTCACTGTTAGTCAAGATCCAGTGCTTGGTATAGAGAAAATGTCTAATGTCTTCTTCAAGAAGATGTTTCAGCTATTTGTAAAATTCAAGCCATCATCTGCAAGCAGAAAATCTTACGATGGTAGGGGACAGAAAGCAGCAAGGTCTAAATTTTAGGCGATCGCTGCAGATATTTAAAAGTTCAAGATTCCTAAACGTGAGCTGCGAGCGTTTAAACCGACAGGAAAAATGCGGATCAGAATATTTCCATGGCAATAGCACGTCATCTTCGTAGGACTCAAACCACAACTTACGGAGTGAAAGATCTTCCGCAAGAGGAATGGACGAACCATTTGGCATATAAGTAATTAAGATCAATTCCAAAGTTTAATGAGGAAATTGAAGAACGAGATGATTGTTTATTTTCACAACATTCACTTCACTCGGAAATAAATAGATTTCAATTTCAACCATATGACGATGACGAAGATGAAGATGAAATTACAGATTCTCCACCATAATTTCAACAAACTACTCAACCACAACAATAATCACAGCCAACTTCACAGCCAATGTCACAACCAACGTCAAATACAGCTTCACAGCCCACATCACAGCCATCATCTTCTCCACCAACTGCAACAAAAAAGCCGACCAACGAAAATAAACGAGGAGGATTTATTGTGCGTAACAAGGCCAAGGTTAATATGGTACGTAATCGACACAGTCAAATTGCGTTGAGGAATGCGGCATCAATAGCCTCATCAATGAAAGGACGCGCAGAACTACTTGAAGAGCAAAACGCTCATCAAGCATTTTCAATTAATGAATGTGACATGGAAGAAGACAAAAAGTGCAGGACTGAATTTATGGGTTTGACAAGAAAGGCTCATCTGAAGAGACTACGTGAAAACTGAGTTGCGAGTGGTATCAACTCATCAAATAATGATGACGATAGCATCAGCAGAGGATCACGTTCTACGCATCCAACACCAACCATTAATTGATTAACCACGAAGAATTTTGTATGTTATTCATTTTTTAGTTCAACTTTGATCGATGCCATAGCGATTCCAGATGTGCTCCACAAGATAATTCTTTAATGAAAAATTATCTAATTCGTCTGTAATTTGGTTATAACGGCGACCAAGTTGTTCCGCCCACTCACAGTCAGCAATATTGATATTCTCTACAAGCGATTCTTTATTCAACCATACAAAGGGATATTCATTTCCATGTTCTTCGATTAATATTCCATTTTCAATCGCTGATTTAGCCTCATTGAATAACTGGATTTCGTACCCCGTCTCTTCTCAGCTCAACAATCATTTTATGCATGATAATAGCTGCCTGAACCACCTTTTTATACACTCCTCGATCGTGTAACCTACATGGTTTACATCAAATGTGCCAACTTGAAAGAAGAACACCAAACGCCCTCTCCACATCTTTTCTCTCGCTCTCTTGAGCACCAGCAAATGTTTTCTGCTTACGAACAAATTCCTTCAGAATTGTATCAATAAATATAGCCCAATTAGGGTAAATTCTGTCAACGAAATAAGAGCACACTTTTTTTTTGTTTACGATATATTCAAACTCGGGCAAAACATTACTTTTTATGATTTCCCCGACCACTTTGGAACAGTCCAATATGTTTATATCATTCATCTGTCCCGGATGACCAAAATTACTGTCCCATATATATATAATTATCAATCTGCTATTGCCTCTAAAACAATAGTCGGTTTCGCCTATTATCCTTTGAACTGCCCAGCTCAAATAATAGGGCAGTTCTTCCATCTCCAATTTTGTCAATTCCAAGATCCAATACATCCTGGGAAGCCTCTCTGTTCATGAATTGTTAATATTCGGTTAAGGTCTTCAGATGTTGGACGTCTCAAATATTTATCACTAAAACTTTATTTCAATAAATCGAGAAAGTTTAAGAATGAGTTTCATGTAGTTGTTTGTCTAATTTCACAAATCTCATCAACTTGATTAGACGCCATGCCATAGGCAAAAACTCGAAGAACTGTGATTAACTTTATTCTAGAGTGAATTCATGGTTTCCCACACGCGTCCCCGGCCCCCATTTTGAACTCATCTTTACCGAGCAGTGTGTCCTCGATTTTATTGAATAAAATCCTGGGCAATCGAAAGCGACGCTCAAAGTAGGCCTCAGAGTAGACGCTGTTTTTGCCGAAGTAGAATCGCTCAAAACGATTGTACGATTCAATGAAGTTGCGATCTTTGTTCTGTGGCTTTCCAGCAGGTTCGGTCTCATCATCTGAGCCTTCGAAAGGCTGAAAGCCTTCCAATTCACATTGTGCAATCATGGCTGTGATATCCTCGAAGTCGTCGTTGTCGTCGTTCTGTTGCATTTTGTGTGATTCGCGGGTAAATAGATTTCAATGAACCGACAAATTGCAACTTTCTATCCTATCGAAACAATTAATTTTAATCTTTGTAATTTTCACAGTTTTTTGATGCTTTGTCAGATCTCGACATATTTCAATTTGTGTGTAAGTTTTTCTAAAAAAATTATTTAATATTCGGATAGTGACACCGGTGATAATGATCTAATGGTGTTTCTATTTCTGTGGCGCACTTTAAAGTGGATTTAAAACAACATTACAAATGTTCATACCATGAATTTAAACACAACTATCTTTCAATATTTAATTTGTTCTATCGCTGAGTCCTGCGATGCTAAATATACCATTTACTTTAAAGTATATATTCAGAATTTTAATGGTACGAATAAACGTAGAGAATCAGTTCTTCGTTTGTTTACTATGATTATATCCTTTTTTCCTGTGGTAAGGTGAATTCCGAAAAAGATACACGTAGCTCTTATTATGGTGATGATTGTAAGAAAAGATGATGAAATCGAATTGCGACCAAGAGAAGTCCGAAGTTCTCAGTCTAGATCAGGGCTGATCCGTTCGAACTCTCGTTTTTAATACAGTTCCCATTGTGTTTTCTATATAAATACCTTCAGCCAAGTTTGTGGTAACTGTTCATTTCAAAACCATTACAACAACTGACAATAGCTCCTCAATTGACACCATTCTCCAAGCCCAATTTGAATTAGCACCGAGAAGAAACTTTATTTGAACAATGAATACTTTTCACGTCATTGCCGTTCTTACTGTCCTATTCTCTTCAGTATATTGCTCTCCTGCTCCTGTCGGAAATTTTATCCCTCCCACTGTGAAATTTCAAGGCCAGCTGTGCACTGTTGCCTCCGCGTATGAACAGTACCACGTGGCATCACATGAGCCAATCAAAAAGCGCCACATGTCGCATGACAAAAAGCCGGCATCGCCACAAGGTCGATACCGGGCTCTACCCTGCACGACACGGGCCCCGTTCCTAGGTGCACCCGCTGGGGAGTGAACTGGCAACAACTCGTCTAGCGAAAAGGTCTCCCGACCACTAAGCCACGATGCTGGTTGCTGATTTCGACTCTCGATGTATCTGTTTTATACGGCACATAATTGCTGTTTACAGTGCCTTTTTCTTTTTACCGCCAGCTACTTAGTACACAACTAAGTGTCCGCCCGCTTTCCGAGTAAACTTGGGGGTCTCTCTTCTCCTCCTCATCATCGTATTGATCAGATCAAACACCCCGAATTCCATATAGGTACAGCATCAGGCCCGAATAAAATCGTTGTTATCACAGACGGTAGAAATAACTTTGGTGGTAACCCAGTTGGAAATTTAGACATATTCAGAGGCAGAAAATTAATTAACAGTGTTACTGCTATCGGAATCGGAAATGTCAATAAGGGACTTCTTGAACAGATTGCTGGAACTTCGGGAGGCGTGTTCACTGTTGCTGATTACCTTCAATTATTCTTTATTGTTAACGAACCTGTTGCTGAGGTGTGCCAAAATTAATCAATACTGACAGTAATTTACTGTGCAGAAGATAATTGAGCGGATCCATGTGTCTACTCATCTGATACACAGCGAAAATAGTTCCATTTATTAACCCTCATACGTGTAGTGATTCACTATTTATTCTATGTTTTTGCCTCCAAATAAATGCTTTTGCTTTGTTCTTCAAAATATGTGCCTGTGCCTATTGTATGTATCATAAAAGTTTCAAACTTTTTAACTGGAACAAATTCTGTCCCTGTCCCCGATCACAGGACTGTGAATTGGTCAGTGAGGCGCGTACTGCAGTAGCATGGACAAGCATCAAACACGGGCAATGGGATCAGTGGTCACTTGAATATTTTTGAGTATTTTTATGGAAACATATTCTTTTGGTTTGTAATATGTTTAATATTAATATTTGAATTAATTATAATTTAAATAATTTAAATGGCCCATACTTAGAAAGTAGAAGATGCTGATCCATTCTTGTATTTTCGCCGAGTTGCCATTATATTGGAAGGATTTCATTCCGAAATTAGCGATGTTATGGGAACGACATATGGATATAGTGGTACGGAATGTATGTGCTTGTTTGTCGCCCTGAACAACATATCTCTTTATCTTTCACTTCCAAATCAAGCTGTTACTAAAAACATTTATTTGGATGTAGTTGTGCGGGAGTATGAAAACGAAAATACGTAAAATTCCTCCTCATAGTTTCAATGGAAGTAGGTAGGGACGAGAACCTGGAGTAACAAAATTGGAAATAGAACGCAATGTCAAAATAATTTATTTCATAAACTGTTAGATTTTGCATTTACTGGTTATCTATCCGTTTGCATTCTTCTTCTTTGCGTTATTTTAAGCACTTTCAATATTTTCGTTTTGTTAATTTTTGCACCTACATCTTTGTGTTATTTTATGCTCTTTTATTATTGCGTTTCTATTATTTACTTAACATTCAATCGTTAAGCGAGAAGATAGCTGACTTTGGTCGATCATTGAAGTTCGGAATTAAATCACTTCTGTATCTGCTACTACTCTACGCTTGTCTTCTCAAGCTTATTCATTTGACCCTTCCTCTGTTCTATTCTACCTTCCCCCATTTTAACTTTTTACGTAGTACTTTACAAACAGTTGCAATCAATTGGCTAAATGTGGTGAATGTGGAAAATTTGGTTCACTGGATGAAACTGCAAAGGAACAATAATGACTTTTAACTACCCTAAAACTTATGCTGCGATATCATTGGATAATTTTTGAGGTATTTCAAATAGTGTCACCAGATTTATGCAAGTTTCGTTTTATTGGAAACAACGCATTGATATATTTAGACCTTTTCTACCGTGTCGCACACTAAATCATTTCTTTTCGTTTATGGTCTAAGCAAGCACTCTTTTCATTTTCTAATCCACCCTTTCATTTCAGTAACCGTCCGAAAATATACCCCACGAAGAATGGATTGCGATAAACTTCCCAACTTTATGCAATAGGGTAAACCGTGCATTATCCTGCTGGTGAAGTACAGTTTCCAATAAATATAGTATAAATTTAAATAAATATATTTTAGAACAATGTAGGGCTAGAAAATGGATGTTATTGTGTTGATTTATCCCTCGTTGTGTCTTGAATGATTCTAGAATTCTATCAACTTCTTTTATTGCCAGCCGTCATCAACCCATGCACCACATACTACCACACTGCATACCGGGATATTATTTCCGCAGTCTGCTCTTTGAAGAAATTTATACTTCCGTCATCCAAATGCTGCAAAAATAGTTTTGAAGATTGCGTTCAAGTGCAACATCAGATTTTACGTCAATGGGAGAAACAAGTTGTTTGTATGAAAAGCAGTGATACCTTTCATAGTTTGGCATATTCAGTTAAAAAGCTAATGTTGCATCAATTCAAAAAATCGTGAAAATTTTTGTTCTTGTACGTGATCAAACCGTTGAAGACGGTACTGGCCATTTAGTACCCAGATTAAATCGTAAATAGTAGTGGTCGTTCAACAGAATCCGTCATTTCTTCATAATATGTCGGCTTTCAAATACGTCATTATTGACAGCTTTCGTTCCTTTAAGAAAAGTGTTACAGAGTCTTAAACTTGTCAAAGCATATTGCTCAGCATTTCAGTTCCGTTCAGGGATTCATTTTTTTTCTTGTCATGATTTTATTTTGACCTTGCTGGTACATTCCATGAAATGATCATACATAATTTTGCGATAGCCATTTGATTTTAAAGTGATGTTGTTTGATTGCGCTTTTCGGATGACATCAACTACTATTCCTGAAAACAAAATCAATTTTCTAGTTAAAGCAGACGGTAAACTCACTTCAAAAAACATATTTGAAAGAGAACCTCGATTTCCATATACAACTATCTACGCATTGTATAAGCCTAGTTGATTTTCTTGACACAGATCTCAACAATTCTGACCTGTAACATCCTATCATTCAAACTTAAGCACCAATACTAGCTTCGATATATTGGATCGATTATCAAAACTTTTCGTCAACCCACCATCTCCTCCAGAACATATGATTTCTTTTCTTTTCTTCCTTCTTGTCCTTTTTCCCCATGTTATCTGCAAAGAAAATTCCAATGATTCAATCTTAACATCACAAGATATACTCACTATAAAAGTAAATGATCTTTCAGATTTGGTGGCTACTAAAGGATGTAACAGTTCTCGGGTTTGCTTTGCCATTTACAACAATCAGCAGAACGTTACCGAAAAGGAGTACCAATTACAAAAAGAATTGGTGCGAAGCATATCTGCAGTTATTTCCAACGACAAAAATGTTCTTGTCTCCGCTTTACAATATGGGATTGTTGCAAATATAACTGCCCCATTGTCAAATGTTTCTGAAACTTTTTTCAGTCACCTAAATGGAGCTTCGCAGGAAGATCATTCAGGTACTTCACTTGATGCACCAATTGTTGTATGTGATGCTCTGTTTTCGAATTATGACGATGGTGTAGGTACAATGCTTTTGTTTGGAAATGGGAGGACGGACTTTGGAGGTGATCCGCTGTTCACTTCAGAAATATATAAGAGAAGAGGTGGGACAATATTTGGAGTGGGTATTGGTGACTTGGACGAGATCGCATTGCAGGGAATTGTTGGAAGCACGCCAAAGGTGGAAGTATTAAACGGATTCTTAAAGCTTCCCTTGATTCTAGAAAGATTTGTTTCATCACTATGTTCTATTTGAAACTGCAGTTCATTTTATGGAGATATTGTTCTAGTCTATTTTCTATCTTCCCTTGCTCAACCGTATTCGATATCAGTATATTTTATACCAGTGATGGATGCAGACGTTTTATGAGTGCAGGCGTTTTGCTATTCCCTTCAATTCAAAACCCGGTTCTCCTTCAATATGTTCTTAGTACATGATATCAATTACCTCGAATTAATGGAGTTTAAATTTTTTGAAATTTTGATGAACGATATGACATTTTTTTACATTTGAACCTTTGATATAAAATGTAACAGAAGATTATACCATTAAGAAATATGGGAAATGTATGAAATTTTGAAAATAGTAAATAATAATTATCAATAAAATTGTTTTTGTTCTCGATATCGTCGCTAAATCGATTGGGTGAACATATAACGGGCAAAATACTAGAAATCTTTGCTGCCATCAGACTTCTTCCACCAACAATAAGAGAGCGATACGAAAATGTGTTTACTTCTGTAAATGTCAAACAGTTTTCTGTTTACGACGCACACACAGATGTTCTAACACACGTAGCCCCAGTACACAGCCTCTGACAGACAATGGAACCTTGAATCATCAACAAATTGTTTTATTAATAGTTATCCATGCCTATAAAAACAGCTAATTTAGGGATTACGTTAGATAGTGCTGGGACTGATTTAATAAACCCCGGTACTGGTACTGTAAGATGTTGTGCTGTGATTTGTGAGGATGTTATGCTACGCCTTGTAGCAGAATATTCAATTCGTCGGAGACTCTAATTGTCTCATTGTTACTGTTGAGTCTGCTATTCAACCGCTAGCTATGGAAGTACGTTTAAAGTGAACTTAAACAGTTGTCTTTTTATTTTACTTTAGTCCTATGAACGACTGTTCTTATGGAGAACATTTTGATAAAAGATAAAAGGGTTCTTAATAACGAATCATTTAATATGTTTCTTGTTACGGTTACAATATACTTTTTATCTTATTTCTTTTAAACGGATACATACATGTTATGTTTCCATTTTGGGCTTACTGTGTACTTTTCATCATAAATTAGGATGAAAAATTTTTAAGGATACCGCTGGTCGAAATTGTGCCGAATGGCTAATCTGGTCCGATGTGAGATATTTATATCACTGTAATGCAGTTGAAAGTAGCTTTCTAACGGTGTCAAAATTGTGCGGATAGAATAAACAGAGGCAAAGCGCCACCCTGAATACCCTTCAAAAAACAACGCCCTCATAAACCTGTTGAAAATCAAAAACTGCTCCCCTTCCCTAGAAATCTTTCATTTTTTTCAAAATGTTTTCAGGTGTCACTTCAAAAACCAGCATCATTCTCAGTCGTCCACATCATGGATATAGATGAATTCGATCCAGAACACTTTCAGGGAGACAACTTGCTTGGAATAGGTCGCGATGACCTTGATTCAACCCTATCGTCTAATTTTTATGATGGAGATCAATATCACGATGAAGATGAAGCGTTGCCACCAGATACTAACGATGCAGAGGAAATTGAAGCAAAAAATAACAATGTGGTTTGTGGTAGCTTTGTAAAATGGTATGATTGGAAGGGAATGATAATTATGTATTTTATAATTCCCAATGAATTTAAAACCACTCTTTATGATGTTTTTGAATTTGATAATACGAATGTCGGTCATGTAAGAGCAAAGATGCTCAGATCATCAACAAAAATTGATACGTTCAAACTGATTCGTGGAAATGTAGACATCAATGAGATGAAAGAAGTTGTGAGTAAAGCCATGTCTGATGGCTCAAATAATATGGAAATACCAGATCTCACTCTTGTTCCCTCCGCACACGAGGGGAATAGACGAGCATATCTGCAGAAAAACATTCTAGACAAGTACTATATCAATAATTTCATCAATAAAGAAAAAGTACTTCGGGGACGGTGCAAGTTAGAGAGAGGTCCAAAAGGAGTAGTCTTTGATTTCATCATTACTTCAGTTTTATTTGAGCAATTTCCCTTCTGTTTTTACACAAGTAAATAGAATAACTAACATTAAAAGTTGATTTTTGGGCCCCAATTTGGTCCAAATTAATAAAATTGTGTATATTTTGGCTGAACCCGATCAGCCATTCGGTACAAATTCTATCAGCTGTTACACACATTGACATACATGTCCTTATTTGCGAAGAACATTCTTGGAAAAGAACATTCTGACGTAGTGCAAGAAGATTACTTCAAACGAATCGGATTTCATGATTATGTTTTGTCAATATACCGCACAAATTGACAAAATACAGAAGTGAGAAAAAGATACCTTTTAAATGTAGAAAAGTGCTTGTGAAGTATGCAGACAGCTGAACAAGAAAGATAATATCTATCGTTCTACCAGAAGATGTAAATGGTTTGTATGACATATTACTAAAGGAGACGTTTACAAGTAATAACATTGTTGATGGAATGATTCGTGTATTGAACAAGGCGAAAAGGGAATTGTTGAAGAAAGATTTCTTAGGGCCTGCTTGTTTGCGCATCTTTCAGGAGCAGAAGTTCAAAGATTGTTACGCGAACAAAATGAAGTGGGTGAAGATGATTGTGCAGACAGCAATACTGTCAGTGTTGTTGAAGAAAATAAATATGAACGGGATGGTCTGTTCAGTATTATGGGAATTGGTAGTTGCAGTGCAGACACAGAGGGTACTGTGGGAAGTTACAAAACTGTAGTACAAGGTCCACCTTGCAGAATAACTCCCTCCCACAGGTATATTACATAGAAGTAGAGAGTTTGGTGTGGCAAATAAAAGAGCAAGCGACTATTGTATCTATATGCTCCGTAGTGGTCAAATATTACATAACGGACACGGAACACGATACTTCAATGATGGAGAAATAAGACATGCTGTATATTTTATTTTGCGTAGTGAAAATATACAGCATATGTCGTGTGGTACGAAAAGGGTTAAGTGTAGTGGTGAGGTTCGTAGAATACCATGTGTAATGAGGAAAATGAGAGTCGAACTTGGAGCCAACTGAAAAAACTGATTTTCGTAAATTAGGAAGAACTTTATTTATATTGCTCGTGAAGGAAATAACGAAAGGTTTCTTAAAACGTCAGTCATGTATGGACTATATTCTAAACATTGATGCATGAAAATATGTCCAACATGAAAGTACTTGTGGAAAAAACGTTTATGGGAAGTGTTAATCAAAAGAACACGATGTAAATCATCCAGTGTGTGCGGAATTTCTGAAGTACAGTTACATTATGCATTTGTCACATAACGAACAAGATCCATTGCATATCTTAAATTTTGCACTGTTACATGGTCTCGTTACTGAGAAGAGGAAACCTGAATGTTTGGAATGTTTATCTGTTTTAGCAGGAATTGATAGTATACTTGATAAAATTAGAAATTGTTCTGAAAACGAAGAAGTGGTCATTGCAGACTGTAAATCGAAAATACTATTGTATATGGGGCATGTGCAATGAACATTTGAACAATCTGGAAGAATAGAGGAAATAATGTCACCAGCAAAAGACGAGGATCCCGGGACTACATGTGTAATTTTTATGGACTATAAGATAAAATGTGAGCTTATTCGTCTCCAGGAGTCCACTTCACAAATTTTCGGAAAAAGAGGTATGTCGTAGCATGGGAGTGCTGTGTACTACCGTGCGGCAGAAGAAGAAAATGAAAAATGAAAAATGAAAGGAGTACAGAGAACGAGTTGATAGGAAACGAAGAGGAAAAAAATTATTAGAACAAATTTCAACAACGAAGAAAGAAGCAGGAAAAGGCTCGCAAACAAAGGATAAACTTGATTTTTTGTTGGCCATGTGGTGCACAAAAATACGACGCAATATTACATCGAGACTGTGAGCATATTGGAGGTATTACTATTGAGAGTTAGAAAAGAATTGCCGCAATGTATAAAAATATAGATTGTTACTAATAATGCCCGTTGCTACAAGAATAATTTATTCTCAACAATTAGCGTGCATATTAGTAAAGAACAAGGTTTAGAACTGCAGGGTATTGCGCATCCAGCTTCTCAGGATGGGAAGAACATGGTTGATGCCCATTTCTGTATTTCGAAAAGACATATCATACATTTTGTGGAAGAACGGCAGATGAATGTTATTGTACCGGGGGTTGTAGTTGACGCGCTAACATTTGGAGATGGCCTACTTAATACTGCTGTGGAATTTATAACAATAAATCGTAACTATATAAACTTAGAAGTCTGAGAAAAACAATATAGCAGCTTTAGGAAACGTGGGGGAGTTAATTTTCAAGAAGTAGTGGACGATTTTTACAACGTATATTGTTATCAATATTCAGGTGGGTTGTACAAATTAATTACCTCCAATAGAATGGGAACTTTTCATGATAGTACACGTTGGTTATCGGTTGAACCATTTCTTGATTAGTTGAATAATAGATACAGTGCTGCTGAAGCTATATATGTGGAGAAAAACGGAGACTCATTTGATGACGAAAGTGAATTTGATGGCCAGGAACTCGTCCGTGGAGAAATAAATAATGAAGTGGAACGATTGAAAATCAGTGGGGAAGTTCAGAACATTTGAAGAATGTAGAATGGACTTTTGGTTGAAAATCATGCTGACATATTTGTAGGAGTTGAGACCGGCGTATGTATCATAACGCAGAGTCACATATACTCGTGGAAACTATGCCACTTTATCGATGATAAGACCGCACAATTGGATTTTGTGGCTGAATTAGAGTTGGTAGAGCGTGATATGGATGAGGAAAACCAGGGGGAACTTCCCCCTAGTCTATTTGAAATTGATGATTATAATACATCAAATATTTAAATAAGAGAAACGATATATGAGGTAGATGAAGAATAAACTGATTACGAGATGTGTAGTGGTCCTAGAGTGGGGTGTGCTCCGTGAGTGGGGTTGAATTCAAAACATTACTCCTGTTGTAAACGTGTTTACAGGTACATAACGAAGTCAAGAAGGGATAGAAATTTTCAACGAGGTAAGGTTATCATGTATGACAAAAGGACGTTGCTTCAAGTCATTGGAATAGCATGCAATGATATTTATAAAGATGGAGGTATCAATTTGTATACGCGGACTGAAACAAATCCAATGTTATCTGGAATTTTTGTTCCTGTAAAATATTTCCCTACTTTATATAAAAAAAGGATGGGCCTCTGAACCGAGAAGCGGACAATCAATGGGAGTAAATACTTTTAAAGAGTACGACAGCGATATAAATTTGTTGTTCTAAATTGTAACTGCAGACACAGGGAAGAATATTTGCGCTGCAATGATGAGAAACGCTATTCGCTCAGCATATCTAGATCAACATACTGTTCCAACTGAGTAGCAAATTTCTAGAAAAATATGTCAATTGGTACGGTAATTGAAGTTGAGAAACAAGAATGAGGCACTGTTCTCATTATCAAAAAACAAAACACATGAAGAGACTGAGGAAACAACACATGTTGAACAATAGTATGGTACAAATGGATTGAGTAATATACAACTATTGCCGGAAATACAACATGATCTGAATATGCAAGAAGTAGATGTTGTAAGATAGGATATCATCGGAAATAGTGTGACTGATGTCGAACCTGCAGTCATAATTCGTACTTCAAGAACTGTGAAAACAAACTTTACAAATGGAAATACAGGATATGTTCGCAAACCTATGGATAAAATATATACAGACATCATTATGTCGATATTGCTTCAAACCCCAAAAATTGCTCCTCGTTTAGTTAGGGCAGAAATTTTGAGATATTTGGGATTGACAAAACTGAATTTTCCTTCTGGCTACTCAACTAGTTCATAAATTGTCAACAAGGTTAGTAACATGAAAAGAAAAATCTAGAAACAAAAATGACATGCGGTATTGTTTTGCAATGAAATTACTTTTCAATGTAGTAGTGCAGTATGGTGATTGGCACTGAACGTAAATATGTAAAAGGATAAAATTGTTTCTGATTCGCCTATAGCTGATGTCTAGTTGCAGAGCCTATCAATTTTATATAGTTTTCCTATAATACGAACAGACATATGTAATTGATTAACGATACAATCATTGCCTATTGTATCAGGTCATACATTCTATATACACATGCGATTCATGTGTATAATTTTGACTGCTGTAATGAACATATTTATACAAATTTTTTCATTATTATAGTTATTATGCCTAAATCAATTATCACTACTTGATTAGTTGACATAATCTACATGATTATCGTTATACTTACAGGTACTTAATTTTTACTTCTGCATGTATCACAATTTATTATTATATTACTAATCCAATTAGTATCATAATTTGTACTTATCATAATTATTACATAAGTGTATGTTTGTATACTTATTATTACATTGATTATTATCACCATTATAATTAGTAAAACTATATTAAATACATTATTGTTATTGTCCGTGTTTCATTATTATAGCTCTTATACGTACAGACTTTGTTATAAATATATTTGGTTTCAATATTGTTGTTCTTATTATTATAGACAATGAAATTGAGGTAAATGTGACACGTATCGTTGAAATATGATCACCTACAATCGAATGACCATCAAACTGTGAAATCACGTCCGAACTGAGAAACATATTCCCAGTTCTTTTCTACAAGATCACTGAAGCGACATGCAATGAATTCGACAGCATTACTTCATTTGTTCCATCCTCATTAAAGTTTACAATACATTGAATAACAGCCTTCGCGACTCAACCGTCACATAGAGCATCCGCATCTCACCTGAATATTCATGAGTGTACATTCAGAGTCATTGGTCAACTCGTACACCCTCATGAACGAAGACGGAAAAAATATGGACTCTACTGCTAAATTTCATGCTTAAATTATTAATACAGTTATTGTTGTAACACCATATATTGTTCGATATATTTCGTTATGGAATCATGTTTTGTTCCATAAATTACATTTGTAATAATTATAATAATAACACGTTCCGTTATTACTAATTAATTATTAAATTGCACTTCTTGCCATCATTGTCATAACTATTTCCAGTATTTTTATGTTTATATCATATTTAACCAAATTAATATTCCTCGTCAGAGGTTCTCCTATGGTTATAACCTTCAATATTTCTTTTATCGGATTAATTATCCTATTTCCTATTATTTCCTGTGATGATAATCACAGATGTACAAGCTAATCGAAATTGACATCTTAACGTTCGGAAGTTGCGATAGAACGCATTAATGAATTATAGCAGTATCACATCAATTTTGAATTGGTTAGTAAAGTTGTTCTTTTTTGTTCGAAGTTCGAGTTTTTCTTCGTGATATATATAATGATGTCGCCATGTGCAATTCTCATGCCAAAGAAGTGGAACAATAGATTGTAGATATGTTGTGATATGAACTTACGATTTGTACGACGTAAATGTACTTGTTGTAAGAATGGTTCGAGGATATTTTTCTATTTGAGAGATGTCAAAGAACGTGATGTACTACCGGAGAGACATGAATGAAATGGTCAAAACATTGCATATGTTATATGCCATGTGGACAGGAACAGTATTCCTCTAACCGTGTTCATCATAAATATAGAAAGTTTTAATGGTTTCTTATGAATATACAAGACAATATATACACGTGTTCATAATTTACATTGGTTATAAATTCCCGCCATTCTTTTTTTGGGTAAAAATAATCTTCCATTATTATGCATCCCGTCACTGTCCTCGGAAAAGAATATTGCCTTCCATTTACCGCAGTTTCGGAATGGATGCAAACAATCACTATTCCATTGGAAATCTTATGTATTAAATAGGGTAACTAGGACCTGAAACTGCGGTGTACAGAAGAAAAGGAAGTTCAACTAGAAAATAAACTACTGAATTCTCAGTATCGTGAATGTAGAATGGGCCAGAATCTGTTGATTTTGTATGATGCCGTAGTTAACGTGGTTTGTATACTGCAGTACGTGCAGTCTACTGTATGTTTTCTACCCTGGACGGGTCCTTTCCCTGTAGTACAGTGTAGTTTAACTTAAGAAAGATCTTCAAAAAATGAACGAACGTGGAGTACACCATCATATAAATCATACGTAACATGAAGAGTTGTGCAGTACACCATTACACAGTTTATTCAAAATATGTAGTAACCTGTATGTGTACTACAAAATAAGCCAACATTTAATGTAGAACAGTGAATGATTTGTCAATCACGAATCTCCGGATACAGTAGTTCCGTGAATGATTTCAGTGACTTGTTCATTCATACACTGTGTTTTTCTGAATGTGAACTAAAAAGTTATCTGCAAGAAGTGTAGAACGTTCTATGCAAACTTGCCCAAAATCTGCAAATTATGTAGAGACGGGTATTATAACTGCATAGGAATCTGCGCAAATAGAAGATTTTGTGGATGTAATCTAGGTTTGAAACTTGGAACATGTGCAATATGGAAAATTTCTAGTACAGTGTAATGCTATAAAAGGAGAAATATTTATTAAATTATGCATTGATATGCATACATGTATGATATGGAAATAGGCATATAATGATATAACATATCGTTACATGCAAAAAATATATAAACCCACAAAGATATGATAAAATGTGTAGAGAAGAGTTTAGTAAGGTAAAAAAATGAAAGGAACTGTTACTTCAATAAATCAAAAGGGAAAACATAAATGTTTTTTCCGTCAGACTAAAAGTATTAAGGTAAGTAACAAGACCGAAATTGAAAATGGCACATACCGCATATGTGATATCAGTGATATGGCATTATGAACAGCTTGAATCTATTTCTGAAATCAATTGAAATGAAAAAGAAAAAAGTTCCTTCGTTAGTACTACAAATAGTAAAGTAAGCAACAAGAACAAAATTGAAAATGCTACTTACCAAAACACATATTACGCACCCCAGGTACGGGTACCATAAATGAAATATTCGGTTGTTATCCAATAAAACTTGAGATCGTAACATCATGTCTCGATGT
>JAULBU010024676.1:0-18159 GCA_032358235.1 Odonthalia washingtoniensis
CATCAACATCAACATCAACATCAACATCAACATCAACATCAACATCAACATCAACATCAACATCAACATCAACATCGTCATGGAAATCAACATCAACATGAAAATCAACTTCAACATCAACATCAACATGAAAATCAACTTCAACATCAACATCATCATAATAGTCAACACAATCATAACAATCAACATCATCATGATCATCAACGCCAACGCCAACAACATGAATATAAATGTAGTGTTAATGGAAGACATGCGAAAAAAGCATGAAAGAACTCGAAGAAAAGAAAGGAGACCTTAATCAACTTCATACATGACATCACCATCACCATCACCAGCTTCAAGGACGTTGTTGTATGAACATAGTACATTGAAAGGTCTATTACTACCTGATGCGCGAATAATCCCGACATGTGACCCGTTCACGTTACAGATACTGAACATAAAGAACGCACATCCATATTTTTCGAATCAGATCTGTCTGTCATCAGAAAGGACAATGATAGCGCTGCATGACCTGTACGACAGAGCATGAATATGTAGTTTATACGTCATACTGGGTCGGATGGGCCGACATTAAAACAACATGTGAAACTGCTCGGTAACATGTATAGTACAGTCGCTGAAACCATCGCCAGTAGACAACGTTACACCAAAGCATGTGTGTAGGTCATAGATGAAAACTAAAAACTACTGTAGTAATATGATGAGAAATTATTTAGATGAAATGACATTTTTGTCCACTCATGATAACAACGGCAAAGTATTCTGGAGGAAATTGCTTGGAAATTTATTAACGTAAACAAAGTGCTCCATGTTCACAGTATGGTGGAGATTTGTCTTCAAAAAACATATCTGGAAGTTCATAAAATGAACTTGTTAGAGTGACATTATCAAGAACAAGATGTATTTGTAATACCGCTATATGGAGTTTTGATAATGATTTCAAAATCTTCTTATTTGAAAAACAAATTGATTGTGGCTCTATTGCTGTTGTGTGGAAATGTAACCTGCAATATTCTCCAATTAATTTAAAACTATTGAAATCAGACTAGATATTAATGAATAATGCAGATGGTACAACTGTAGCTATACCATCTGCATCTGATGCAGATTTATCATCAGCTAATCATAATCATACCAAAATGGGTCAGTACAATGTACAAGTAGAGGTGATAGAGAATATATGTTAGATGAAGAGGAATAAGTTCAACATGATGAATGTTTAGAAAGTGATGAAACGCTTGAACCTGATTATGATAGTATGATAAAGCCTAGAAATAATTACAAAAAATGTTATTATAAGGAGAAGATGACAATGGTACTGATCTAGTAGCAAGTAGTCAACAAATACTTCAAAAATAATCACTACTGAAACAAATTGGACATATAAATTTACATTTTTACATGTGCTGTTGTGTTAATTCAACTTATTAACTTTGTATGGTTAGTTAAATAACTGATTGTGGATGTTTATTTGAAATACTACGTGGAAGAGACCTACTGCCGCTAACTACAATACATATGTTAGTAATAACACAAGGCATTGAAAGTAGTATGTTATATTTACATGTTCTTGATCCAGTTGTACTAACCGTGATTTGAACTCAACTAATATACTTATTGACCTTCAAAATGATAATATTATTAATGGACCAATTATTGATTTTGAATTGAATTGATTTATTTCAACACAAGCAACATTAGTAACTGGAAAAGTAGAGGGTTAACTGGTTCATTACTTACAATGGCTTCTGAAGTTATGGATGAATTGAAGTAAAAACCTAAACAAGATGTATATATTTTGCAATTTTGTTGTTGAAAGATATGGTGTGATTGTACTGCATTTGGGAAAATGGCAGGGGCTGCACATTTTGTTTATGAAAGTTGCTTTTAAAGGTGGAAATTTGGAATTAGAAGTGACAGATTCCGTACAGTCTGTTATACAATACATAATATATGCTTCTTTCGATCAGGATGTTAGGAAAGGACCAGAATAACTAATGGTTGTAAAAACCTTGAATGAAATGTTGCATGATACTCGTTTCGACGATGACTAAAAAACGTAATAAAAACAAAAATGTGGAATAATAATATAGAGAATGAATTGATGATAGAAAAGAAAAATATATATTATAGAAAAGGAAGAAGGTAAATGATTTTTTAATATTTAAGGTTTTCTTCTTTCAAACAAGACTGTTTCTAATGTTGTATGTGATTGTCTAGAGGCTAGTTTCCTGGGAAAAAATTTGGGAATTTAGGGTCAATATCTCAGCACAGTTAACATGAATTACTACATAAGTCCTGTGTTTCTTTTTCGGTCTCACCGCTGGTGACAACCGTAAACAGAGGGTCAGTTATTCTTCATGTTTCTCCTGATATTTGAATACTTGTTATTCATCTGATCCTCGCCAGGAAAATCAGGTGGAAGTGCTTCTGGATCCAAAAGGAGATGCGATATTTACCGTTCGGGACAATCAGCACACTTCAATGTACTATATCTTGCCATCAGTGAGAATAACGAATCTTGGTACCCAGTTGATATTTTTCTCCTTACAGTCTTCATAGGCCTTTCACTACTTCCGATACTAGGTACATGCCGTTCTACTTCCATGGATTCGTCTATATTCTTCTCGATTTGACGTATCTACTATCACCGATCTTCTAAGAATCTGCCCGTCCTTGTTCGTGTTTTCGGACACAGTGCTATCCACTCTCACAAAGTTTCAATCAATGCCCTTTCCTAGTTTACTTCATCATACTTCCTTTTTTCGATTTGATTCAGTTGCGAAATGTAGCTGTTAATTTGATACTCCAAGAGTAAATCATACCTGATGGGATGCAATCCACATAACGCATTCCGCATCATTGAAGCAGAAATTCTTTTCCCACGGTCCACATTACCATTGTCTTACTATTATTTCAGTAAATGTTTTAATAGCTGAACAGTTCTATTTCCCTGAGTTGTGCCCCTGTCTGGTCACCTTGCCCAACACTGCATAAATTTGTAACCATCTTTGTCTACTTCAACATCAAAAGCAGCTAATTGGAGATTTTGTTCCATTTGAGAGTACACAACTACCTCAACCGCATCTGAAACTGCTTTTTGTGCAATCTCCAATCTCCGATTCACAGTTTTCTTTTCAGAGCGCATGTCCGTGCATCTCAACTCATGCACAACCGTAGGTTCCTTACTCCTATACTAGTTGAAACATTTTCCGCAATGATACAGTGTGATATCTTTCACATATCTCATGCCAGGACGTGAAATTGGATCTTCATTTAAACCATTATTCTCTATCTCACCTGTGTAGTCATCACCACCTACTCCTCCACTATCTGCACCGACACCACCTTTTAAGCCATGACCATTATCTGTTTTGTGTGTGGCTCCAGTTCTCACTTAAGTCCCCACCACTCCAGCCTCAATTTCCATCTACACTTTAATGTCTGAAACTGCTGTTCTGTCGTGAATGTGCAATTTTCGATGCCGACCACTCAATTCTGATCTCCACAACACCTTCAACACATTTCCCTACCTATAGTCACAGTAAATGCAGCATGTACAAACTAGTGCCTTCCAATCACTGTTATTTCTTCTATGCTACAGTCAAAACCAACACCAACTAAAACAATTTCAGTTACATCACATTTGTTGTCATATATTTCCACATTTTCTTCAAATACAGACAAATCTTGCTCATGACACATGGCCTCTCCTCTTCTGCTATGGGCACCATTTAAGTCCATTGCGTTCCCAGCCGTTCCATGTTCAGTATCCTCACATACTCCCCTTACATCTATATACGAACTCATACATTCAAATACGTATGGTACATGTTTCCTACCAGACTGTTGAAAATGATTTACATCATATGTTCTTCCACCAGCGTACATATACTGGTACTCCCAATTGGTCTTCATCGGTACTATCACACGCTTCGTACATTCTTCTTTTCATCTTAACATTCTTTCTGAATTTCTTGCAACACACACAAATCCAGTGCATGTGTTTTTTATTCCATCATTCTAAGTAAGCACCTCCACTGAATAGACAGGTATCACCACATCAAATTTGGTTTCTTGAACGAAACGAACTATGTGCCTCTTTTGAACAGCGAAGTACCCGTCTACAATATTTTTGGAATTCTGTGGTTCTGAATGTAGATAAGCGACAAGGAAAAAGCCCAAATTTAGACACATCTGAGGCAGCATCACAGGTAATAGGTCATTTTGGTACATTTTTTCATTGTCATAAATGAACCATATACGCCTACATTCAGGAAGTTGTTTACGCACCACCACGATAACAGACTCTACAATACCAGTGGTCGATACTACGTCTTGAGTACTGTCGTTTTCAAAAATAGTTTCAATAAAAAACATACGCAATGCGTTTTCTTTCATACCTCCATCCACTTTACTTTCTTTACGTTCACAACTATTTTCTTCCATATCTATGTGATCACCATTTACTTCCGCATTTTTGTCCCCCTAATTTCCAAAGAAAACAGCCGATCCGTGCTATCCCATTCCCTTTTCCTGTTGAACTGAGATGTAGTTCCCATGTGACGGACAGATTTCAATTTCATTTTATAAGCAATGAAAACAACAGCTGCAGACCCTGATTTTTCATTTTTTAATTCCAACATGACCTTTTATCTGCGTTCTTCTTGCACTCGTGCTATAATTTTGTGTGCCATTGGTAGTTTTATCTAGTTCTCACATTCCTCTAGTGCATCAATAATATTTTCGTTTAAGCTCTCAGCACTTTCCGCAATGCTACTTATAAGTGCGTACGGTGCCAAACATTGTTTTCATTTCACCATTCTATTTTGATAACAAACACCGTCAATAAATACAAATAGCACGACATGACAAGGATACTTATCTTTCCCGTCGAGAACAAGGTTCGTTTCGTAGCTTTAATTTAAAAACTCCGTCATACCATCCAAATGTGAAAGAATACAGCCTTGTTTTGTATTATCCAAAATCTCTGTATTTACGAACAACTTTAACGTTTCCACATTCTCATATAATAAAGATGGCAGTATGTAGTCCACACACGCTCATTCCCTAATTTATGCTTTTGTTATAGACATCACTAAATACATGAATAAAGTCCGCTTCATACGTCTCACAAACAATGATAGCTGCTCATCCCTGTTATGCTTCCTCCATACTGACTCTGTTGTCAACTTTCGAATAATGACCCGAAATATGACATACTTACCATTGAATTTAATATGGTATATACCCCATGACATACGCTGGGCATTATCAGAGAGCGGAACAAATTTTACTGCATCAGTAATAATGTCGTCATTGAAATGTTTTCTACCATGTTTCTATATTTTTACACACCCCATAGTCGAAAGACTCGCCCAGTCATCTCAAGCTATTTTACAAACTTTTCCCTATGATCCACTGAACTGTTTCCAGTTCCTCCCTATTTCTGTTATTGGCGCATTTCATTTTCCTCTTCACCATTTTGTGTGCTCATTTCGTCTCCTTCAACAATGACAGACATACAGTCGTCATTATTACTGACACCTTCGTCACTTTCATCATCAAACCGTTCATCTTCAATACCATTACTGGTAGTCTTACCGCTTTCTTCCTAGATCATATCGTAAACTTTTTGTGCAGGTAGGTGGGCGAATAAACCGGCCCGAAGTACTCTTTTTTCTACAGACCTCCTCTTGCATAATGCCATTGCCCTAATTATACCTACAATAATATCACTGTCCAAGGTTATTTTCGAAACGTAGTCTCAGTACAACACTTTTACATCATTCGGAAATACTTAATGTGCTACCTTTTCCATACAGAGTTGAAGTGCCCTTATTAGTGTGTCTTCTTGTGAATGAAGGAAATGTTTTGTTTCCATACAACGTGGGGACAGATTCCGAATTGTAAATCTTGTGATTGAGGCATTTTTCATGAATCGTCTTGTTTTTTTAGAAAATGATCCCCATCCAACTTGTTTCATCGTTTTCATTTCATTGGAAATGATGTCAATAGATTGCAATGATGAATCCGTGTCCCGTTGTACATCGTTATTTTCATCATCCATTTTGGAATAAATGTATTTCAATTACTATTTAGTATATACCACAACGTTGTAAAATTATTGCGTTTCTTGAGCATGTACCAACGAACCTGCGAACAACAAAATTATTTTCAGAGACACATCTTATTCGAGACGTTTTGTAACAGAAAACATTTTCATCCCGCAATGCAGGTCCTACGTCATGTGCTCTCACATTTGGAAAAAAAGTGGATTAGATGCTCTTACGACTATATACGCGGATAGTAATGTGAAACGACAATTTCGTTACGTGCCCGTCCCGTAGAGTTTTAAAAAATTCTGTTCAATTAAATATCTCCACCAATTCAACGTGTACAACCACTGCACGTGTGTATTGTATGCGTACTGCTCTTGTCCGCTATTTCCAATCTATCTGAAAAGTAGATGCACGAGACAATTTACAACCGCACACACAGTTGTTTACACAGTATCTTGCGGTATCTGAATAATTTCTTATTTGGTCTTTACTGTTCACATACAGTGCCAACAGATTTTTGCATTCTTCTTGCCTATTTTCTTCCGTTTTCGGATTTTTCGCCCTTGTTCGTCCACCGTTTCACGATCAGTTTCTTCCCACACTGTACAAAAATCGGTGATGAAAAGTTATACTGGGAATAATCCGTACCAGTTATAAAACTGTTATTATGGCTATCAAAACTGATACTCTTTTCCACGATCTCTGCATTCCAGGAGCGACTCAGGATTATACTGTCATTAAATGACAGTACAACGGAAAACAGAAGAAAACCATTTTCAACTGTTTTCGCTTTTCTGTGCATTTTACCATATGCAATGCTGCCGTATGTCATTTTTTAGTATCGCTTTGACATACCATAGTCTGTAAGAATAATGCTTTCTTTCAAATTACGTCAGTAGCAATATAGCAATGGAAACGGCTACACACTTTTACCGCACCACACGTCTGTAGTGTATTTTAGTTTTCATGGGTTTATTTTCAAAATATTATTAGACGTGTGACCCGAAGTCAACGTTTTTGATTTCAGGGTCTGCCTCATTCCCCGAAGAGGCACTAGGAGAATTATGACGGTCACTCCACAGCCGATGAATTGAAACAAGGAATAACATTCCTATTTTCACAGCATCGCTTTTACTCGAAGCGACCTTTAGTGTTTACAAAAATGTTTTTCAAATTTGCCTGGCAGAAGACCCCGTACTGATTTATAGGTGGTGTACTAGATCTACCCCTTCTAATATGGTGCCTTTGTTAAATTCAGTACACTATATCTGTTTCTGTATAAAAGTGAAAATGACGTGGCTATGGTTCGTTATGCACCACAGCGCCCCCATAGTGGCTTCATTGAGTCTCTTTTGTACTTCGCGGATAATAGCGGTTGAAGGGTGGGAGTCAAGAAATGCCTTCACCACGATTGGGACATTGTAACAACTAAACCAAAATTAAGGTCAAAGATCGCTATCCAGTGTCAGCCAATCACACCCTAAGCAACCAGCCCTCTGATTAGTGTGGGTAGCGCAAGACGACCAATAGAATCGTGACACGTGGCAAGCAAAAAGGAGGCGCCCCGGCAAACGGGACACCCGTTCTCCCCCGTGCCGACGGCTGGGTTCGAACTCCCGATCTGCAAGCGTCTATAGCTGTAGCACTAACCAGTAGGCTAATCGTACATGGAAAGGTGATGGAAGACGCATTATCTACGGTACTTATCATTCTGTAAGTTTCTTTTGGCGTACTGCATCGACAGTCATCAGTACACTTCGTGTGTTCAATTTCCTTAGTTATCTCTGCAAAGCCCCCTCCGGCTGAATAAAGAAAAGGTTTTTCCTCTCTCGTACCCATTACCAAAAAAGACTGAGAAGTCATAGACATCTACATTTATGATCGTACTACGATAGTAACAGGATCCCATGATGTTGTCTGTTGTCAGGAAAGGAAAGCTCGTATAGTTTATTTTACAGAATTTCACGTAAAACAAACTGTAGCCCGCTGGCCCATTTGAGGCCACATGGCAGCTGGGATAAATTGCCAAACGAAATAATGCGACAAGGATTAAACTCGGAACGGCATATATCGACGGAAAGATGACCGCCAACCATGCCCATTAGGCCACATCAGCGTCCCAAGAAGGAATCCAAAACTCCCTATATACAGTATCGGAACTACAGTAATCATATTGTAAGCTATGCGGCCGGCTTCCGTCGTACAAAGTTTTTTGACCGGTGACCGACAAGAATTATACACAGACGGAGACGATTACCATCTGACAATCCCAATCGAATCCCAATCGAATCTGAACCGAACCCGACCGAACCCGACCGAAGCGTAGTCAATTAGTTGTTACTGGCCACAAAACGAAAGGATGGAACTCTTATGTAAATAAATACATAGTACCCTATGGGTACTTACTGAGATGCAAGCACAAGTAATGTGGCTCGAAATAGACTTCCATAAAATGTGGGTCACTACTGTAAATCTTATCTACTAAATGTGATTGACGCAAATTCTTACAGTAATTATATCTTATCCAAGAAATAATAGGTTTTGTCATTTTCAACATTCCCCCTTGACCAGTGATCTCACAACTACTGCATTCTCATTTCCTTGAATAGGTACTTGAATTTTCTTTTGGGAAGAACCTTTGTCATGATATCTGCTATCATTTAAGCTGTAGGGATGTTTGAAACTCTGACAATGCCCTTTTGAATGTTATCCATAATAATTTGGTGCTCAATGTCAATATGCTTAGATTTGTCGTTCACCTTAGAATTTTTTGGTAAAGAAATACACCCCTGGTTTTCTTCTCGAATCATTATCTTGAACACAGAATTACCAAGTAAAATTGAGACTCCCAAGTTTTGCATCCATATAGCTTCTCAAATTGCAAATGATAAAGCAATGAATTCAGATTCTACTGTACTCTGCGCGACAATGGATTGTTGTTTCCTTCTTCAACTGATATATGCTTTTGAAAACATAAAAATGTGTCCACTAATGGATTTTCTAGTTGGGAGTTCCCGGGCTCAATCAGCATCACTGTAGCCTCAAACCTTTTCGCCTTCAACTTTTCGAAAACGTATTCCAAATGTGTCTGTTCCTTTTAAATACAGAAGAACTTCTTTTGCTGCTTTCCATCCTCGGTTGGCTTTTTTACATTCCTTGAGAGGTATCCAGCAGCAAAACAAATATCAGGGCGTGTAGTAATACACCAATGTATTGATGAATCAAATTTTTTTTGAATAGGAGTCAGGTATTAATCCACTTCTACACCTACAGATTTAAATAAAAAGTCTGCTTGTGGAAATGTCAAGTCTGACGGTTGCAGTCCAGCATACTAACATATTCTATCATTATGCGAATCAGTTCAATATGGTGAATTTTGACACCACCTTTAAATATAATCGCACAGATGACTGATAGATGAATACTTACCAAAAAACAATGTGTGCACGACAACAATATTATGACAATACAGACTAACAATTTTATTAAAAGAAAATCCCAAATGTGATCTATGACTGCGCTCTTCTTCCGTATCACGTACGCGGTCTGGTCACCATAACACAAACTATCCGTCACTGTTCTTTTTGTAGTGCAACATCTTTGCACTACAAAATACATTGGCTCGTCTCACTTAGGTGTCTCTCTATGCTTGTGCCATGTAATTATTTCATGTTAGTATTTAAAGCTCTTCATCTCTTAATACAATCGCCACTTAATATTTCGTGTCCTGTAGTGAGATGCTCTTAATAATTTGTGTGTCAATTATTTCCTAAAATTATTTCTTACAGTGTTTTCCTCTTAATTTCTCTAACCCTCACTATCATTAAAACACCTCTCCCTCTGTTTTATAATTTTCATAGGTTACGTATATATTCCGAGCTTAAAATCAAATCTACACCATTATTGGAAGACATTTTATCTAATGGTATGTCTTTACATATATTTTTCAGTCTGCCGTAAAAATTTGATTGAAGAACTATACCACGGTTTTTATTTTCTATCTTATTTGAATTTGAGTGAGGAAAATTGTCTCAGAAGGAGCACCAGCGTTTAACGGATTTATAATACTCATGCTGGTCTCCTTTACCATCAGTCCATGGGACTAATGGAGCATCCCATGAAAACGTTGGTAGCATTGGAATCTTAGTACCATCATCTGGGCCCATAACTTATAAAAGCTACGAATACAGTAGTGTAGCAAAATAATCAGATAATAGTAGCACCGACTATTGACAGAGTAGGTGCTAGTACCAGGATTATTCGACCAATAGCAAATGGTCTAAGACAATTTTCAAGAATATAGCGTGAGCTCGTGTTGACTTCGGGTGAAAGAAGTGTAGAGGGATGGTAAGCTAGATAGATCTGCGATGAGGTGGATGGATCTAGGATTGAATATACTGAAACTAGGATGAGTTAGCTTGAACTAGCTTGACCTAGCTTGACCTAGCTTGAGGACTATAAATATAGTAGCTGTGGGATGACTGACATGTAGTATGTATGTCCATGTGACGATAGTGACGGACTATTAGCCACACTGAACCTCAGATTGGGTTAAACACGAGATGAGCTGGAAGAAAGTAGCAGCGGCAGAACAGAAGCTAGTTTATTTTAGATCGGGTTGCCCTGGAGTTCGAGTAAGATTCAGTGGGACTTTTCTTGTGAGTCTTATAAAGACAAGAACTAACTAGAAGCATAAAAACTAAATGGTATGTAAAATCAGTAACACGTAACAATAAAGTAAAAGCGATTCAAAATAAGGTGCATTGAAGGAAGTATGATAATACTTTTGATCGTAATTGATTTGCCGTCTTGTCGATAACAGATACAAAAATGTACGTAAAGTAATATAAAAAAGAAATGGATAGTAGACGATACAAATAATTTGGCCTTTCTTTTATAAACCAAGATCATACTTACTAAAACCAACGACTAGATGCATTTGCATTTCGATTAATGTCTAATTAAAGGTTGAAGTCGAATGAGTGAAAACAACAAAATGTGACCAAGCGAAATTAAAATAAACAAGAATTTTTAAAACAGCAATGTCTCAAATAATTATAAACATAATTGTTTGGTCATCAATGCTGCATAAATTAATATTATCAGTCTCCCTACAGTGCACATCGTACTAGACTTCATTGTAGGTTGTTGGTATAAGTGTTATGGTATGAAGAAATGGACAAACCTTAGCGATAAGTTTTGTCTTTCTGTGTTAAAGGCCCAGGGTCTTTATTTGGATTCTTATTGCATTTCTATTATTTCTCCTGGAAGGAGAAGTAGTTCGCAACCAGACTATAGTCTGTTAAAGAAAGGAAAACATGGAAATAGGAAGTAAGAGAGAATACCACCACAAAATTATTTCATTGAAATAATTTATAGAGAGCACACGGCCAACCATATGTGAGAATTTTTCAACTTGGTCCAGGTTCCCTTAATTTCGGTGATCTTTGTGTATCCTCGCCATATTTTTCTTTGTGAATGCCGCAATTGGACTCATAAGTATGATATTTCGTAACACGGCTTGACTGATTTCCTTCGTAACTTCCTCTGATGTTATAAATTTCTGCATTTGTTTTTCTAATGTGATACAAGATTAATTTTCTCTCATATTGTCCTCCATAGTATTCCATTCGATATTTTCATAAGCGTTTCTGGCTTCTAGATTCCGTACGAAAGTTTTCACCAGCAATGTTCCACTTAGGGTGTCCCAAACGATGACCTCTAGGTGATTTTTGACGGCATAATCGTTCTAAAAAGTCTCCATGATTATCTGTTGGTACAACTTTCTCGTTTTAATTGTCGATTATTCTACCACTTGCACAATTTGGTGGCGAAACTTCTCATCGACTTCTATCTTGTTCGAAACGATGGGGTTTAAATCGTTTGGATCGATACGACCTCTCTAAGGATGGACACTGTTTCTTCTCTATCTTCATGGTCCTCGTTCAAGACGTGATTTTCTATGTTTTTAGTATCCTCCTCCTTCAATGCGTCCTCTTGTAGTAGATGCACCATTTGATGGGTATCACTATTCCTGTCCACATCACTATAAGTTGGTTTCGGTTGTTGTGCTCTGAAGCGGGGCGCAGTGATAAGAAATTTCTTCTGTGGACTCTCCCTGAACATGGATCAGCTGTTCGGGATTATTCGACGGTGGCCTCAATGCCGAGTTCCTCCTGGTCGAGCGTTCTGTCAAGTTAAAATAAACAACATTGATGAAGAATTGAAAGTTTAATCGAATTGTCTTCTGGATAAATTAAATGTTGGGAGGCCATTTGTGAGACACTCCGTTTGACAACTATTTCACACGGTTTTAGTTTTGCATAATTTTGGTGAAAGCGATGGGAATTCGGGGAGAACATTCTACCGTCTCGACGAAGGTAGTTCGCTCGTCGATCACGCCGGTATATATTCTATAATCTCATAAATTATAGTAAATACCTAAACTAAACAATCATGATGACTGTAAACTCTAAATATTGATTACACGGCTGCAACTAATTCGCACACGGTACTATCTGTACATTTTCGGCACCTGCAGTGGGCTTGCGGCTTCTCATCCGTCTCCAAACAATACTGTTTGTGCATGTCACATTATTTTCATTGTCTTTCACCTATGAACATGGTACTGTTTTAAAAATCAATCTGTACGATGAGATTTGGATCCAATGTAAGTTGGCCTACTAATTGAGATTCTTTCCAGTCTTTGTAACTGCTTTAAATCTTCCGTATATCTCATGTTTGCCTCTGATTTTTATGTTCAGGTTTTCCTAAACAGCAGTCTTCAGTGTCCCCTCTTCACGTCTGCAGTTTTCCATATGTATGCCACTCATGTAATAATATGATGTGACACGTCGGAGTCGATTATCCATCCTTTCATGTCTAGGCCATTAATCTTTTCCTTTACCGTAAATACTAATCTTTCATTTGATGAGTTCCTTTTTGTCGAATTCTCTAAACTTTCTAGTTTTCACCGGCCAACCCTGAACTTCAATCAATACTCATGTTTCTCGGATTTAAGCACTAGTCACAATAGCCTTTGAAATAGTAGAGCTTCTCTTTGTTTTTATATGTTCTTGTTTTAGTCGAGTTTGATGCAGAATATGGCTGTCCCGCTGGGCAATTTCCACTCGTACGACAAAGTCGAGTGGCACTCGACTTTTTCGTCCTAGTGGTACTGTTTAATCGCCGATGTCGTTAATTGACAAATCCTGTAGTAATGTCATCACTTTTGTGTAGTTGAATCCTTTGAAAAACATGATGATTATCCTTACTATGTTCTTGTATACATGTAGAAGACCGCTGGTGAGCATTCTGCAGAAATGAGCTTCCGAGATTTTAAATGATGTACCATTCAGCCTGCTCGTCAGATCCGTCACCCTGCCTAGATATGAAATTATACTTTCGTATTTTTCACACTGATCGTCATTAATTGAATATGAGTTTCTATCAGGGTGTGCTCGTCCACGAGTCTACATTTTCTTACGAGTGTATCCCATATAGTAGTGAGTTCATTCTCATCGTCCATTGAACTTAGCGACTGAACTGTTTCTTCTGTTAGACATCTTTCAAGAAAGCTATGTGCTAGAATAAAGTCCTTCATGTACTTCTCCTCATTACTTCTCCCATCTTCCTTTGTCTGTTTATTTAACTCATTTTTACGCTCCGCTACAACGATAGCTGTGTTACCTTTAGAATTTTGCTGTATGGGAACTAATGATGGTAATATATTTCCACCATCTCATTTTTGAAATATATTACTCATTACTTAAAGTTTTTACACAGTTCGAAATGTCTGGGTCCACGTAAACGGGATCGGCTAATATCTTCTTTCAGACTATTCAATTCCCTTGACTTTCTTTTGTATATTTATATTATAAACTAGTTATCTTGTTTTTTCCGTTTTTATTTAAACAACTCAAACCCAAATTTATTTTAAGTCTGTAACTCTAAAGCAACAAGTAACAATCAGGATTTATCTGCTACTTGCGCATAATACATATACTGTACACTGTATTATGTATCAACACAATAAAGGTGTAAGTAACAGATAGAGTTAATCTCAGCGACGAACGACGTTGACCAAGTACACTTAAGAGATAGAAACTCGGGCTTTTCCTCTCTAGTGAAATAAATATAAATAAGAATACATTTATTTCAACTGATTGAACGTCTGGAGCTTCCGAAAAAACACGCAGATTACAACACGACTAAGGGGAAAACAAGGCAACTTATCATCCACATATTCAAACCATGAATTAAGAGAGTATTAATAACAAAATGTCTTGTTTTCGATGACTAAAACGGTTTGAACGCGGACAAGTTTTCAACCTGTTGGTCTACAACTTCCACAACTAAATGGTGGATAAAAACCCCCCACGAGTTCATTTAGTATAACACAGCGTCGCAAACATTTGCGGGTCGAATCATTAGTATAAAATCTAACAAAGTAGCTGCGTCTGAAATCTAATCTACCAAGGCAAAGGAGGACAGAGGGGATGATAAATTACTCGCAAGTATCGACTCAATCCGATTTTTAGCTCCCCAAACTGCACGATCTCTCAGTGCAATAACAAAAACTGAGGACGTTGATACTCTATGCAGTGCACTCATTTCACATTGGAGATCTGAAAAGGCGCACGCACTTCAGGAAGGATATCAACAAGTCATAAATATTAAATTGGATACAACAAAAATCCTCAATTACTACTAAGGTCTTATTCAGGAACTCATACTGAGACTTGACGGAACCAACTACGAAATTTCGGACACGTACACATGGGTAATACTTATAATATGATAGGGCTACTTGAAGTATATAAACCCATTGTAAGAACGATCAATGGGTCCCTCAAATGATTATCTGATCCCACACTCGCAATAAAACTGCAGGAATTATCCAGAGAGGACATAGGGGACATAGGGGACCCAAAAATTCCAATATAACTAAAGAAAAAGGTAGGAAATCCAGTACCGCCGCTACAGATTGCAGAAGTCAGGAATGACAAAATAAATGAGTAAAAGAAAGACATGTAAAGGACAGTGTCACCGGTACCTAAATATTGAACACACGGCGGCTGACTGCATGGTCAAGGCCAGAGGTGACCCCTAAACTATATAAATAGTCTACAAAGCAAACGTTGTCAAATAGAATATCATTAACACCAACATCGTCCACGTAAAACGTCACATTTAGAATAATTTAAGACAAATAATCTGCCTTAATTTCAATAACGAAACAGTGGATAGTAGACTCGGGGGCTTTTAATCCTTTATAAATGAAAAAAGAGACTTCACAATATCCGAAGAAAATATAACGGAACCTTTATGACAACTGGAAACAAAAGTTTGGTAGTATATGCTAAAGGAGAATACAGAAATTACGGAGTCATCAAACTTGTTCTTCAGATGGACAAAATTCTGCTGTCGATTTTTACAGCTAATGAGGAACAAAAACACCATCGTAAACTTCAAAGGTGATTACTGAACCATCAAGACTGGAAACGCAGTAATCGTACAGCACGTTGCGGAAAGGACAATCTACATCGGACTGTCAGCCAACCTGTCTATTATTGCCACATTCTACCCTTCTTCCTCTCAACAAACGTTTTCACCCTATTTCAACCATTAAATGGTAAGTTACCCTTCAACTTTGAGTGTATATTCAACAACCTGCACCACGCAATGAATGTTCTATCATCTTCTATTACAAAGACCCATCCAGATCACTTCGGATAGCAACCAATGGCTTCATCCATAGTTTTTGCAGCGGTATTTATGTACATATACTTTTCACACATACCAACATTTTAATATAACTTCATTCCTATTTATTAACAGTTATTTTCTTTAATTTATTTTGATTACTTGCCTCTTCCGAATTCTGTTTACAGGTGACTTCTGCTATTTGACTACACCGATTCTGTGCACAGCTTTGTATATTTTTTATGATTATAATTAAGTACTCACATTCCCTGTTATTATTCTTTTTATATACATTTTTCCAACTTTTTTATATTACTACTGTTTGCTTATTTGATTTATTATGTCAGCATGTGATCGTGGTTCCTTGCTCCACAGGTATAGTATGGATTAACCATGGAAATTTCGATTATACTGATTTGTACACATATTTGGCAGGTTTTTCGTGGTTCCCATCTTTCTCTTTCTAAATTATTCTTACTTTACTTTACCACTCTTCATAATACGTGTACTAATTCCATTTTTGCATATTGTCCCCGTTTTTTATTATTGTGATATGTTCACTATCACATACTGTGATTCCTCATAATAGTTGTATTACTTCCATTATGTACATATTGTTTCCTTTTTTATTATTGTGATATTTTCACTGTCACATCTTGTGATACTTTCATTTTTATAAATAAATATATCATGTATATACCGTATTTGGTATACATGTATTGCAATATATATTGCACATATTCCATATTTGAATCCCATATAACAAAATTTCTATATGTGAACCATATTTTCGTCATACATAACAATCCCCATCCATTTTTCATTCATTGAATAAATCATTTTCTGATTCACCATTCACGATTACTTCCATTAAATGAATGTGAACATTTAGTATAATTGCGCTTTTACATTCAAGACATGAATGCAGTAGTCCATGGGACTCCTATTGACTCCTACATTTTCCGTAGAATTTGTTGCATGGCCTATCCATTCAGTACTGTAACATTTGTGATTTTGTAAACAGTACTCATACATAGAAATGTCCGGCACGTGAAAGAAATTTTCAATTACACATCCGTGCCCCTTTTCAAAAGGTGATAGTGGGCCCTGTATATTTCTTCCATTTATATTCCACTGTCCGTAAGTAAATGTATATTCCACATACATTAACACATACACTATCTGTATGCAACACGTCATGCGCCATACACTTTATCTTCAAATGCTGTACTTTTTCTGTGTAGTTACCATCCGTAACCATTCAAACAGTGTAGTCTTGTGTATGTAACATCCACGGAACCCCAAAATTCGCATGGCCTAGCCTATGTTAGATCCACATAAATACTTCACCATTTGAATTTAGGCATTCTGTTCCCAAATTACAGACGAAGTGGATCACGAACTATTCTCAAACTTCATTGAACCTCATCATAATTACCTTGCGTCTGCCACCTCATCAGAATATATCGGATATGAAATTTTAACGAATATAATCCAATGAGGGAATGGCACAGATGCTATGGTCACTTATCAGAAAGTGGGAAAAGGCATGAAATAATAGTTAGCATTTAGATATATTGAAATGAGTTGGGAAAGAGATTAAAATGTGTCATCTGTTTGCAAGGAAAGGCACACTTTCAGCCATATACGAAACGGCCAAAATCATTAAAATTGAGGACGAGGGAATGCGGAAAAATAGTTTACTCTGATCGTCGGAGTAAACTAATTCTATGGTACCTGTGGTCCCTTTTCGATGGCAGGAGTAAACGTCGAACTCTACTTTCCGGCCTACATAGATGACTATTTAGGGATAACTGTGACCTGCCTTATGAAGGCCAAGTCAAAAAACCCGAATAACATAAAACGGTGTGATTACTTTATAGTCATTCGCGGATGCGGAAAATAGACCATCAGGACGGATCAGGTTGACAAATATGCCTCGAGAGACATACAAGACTTCCTCAATTCAAACGGAATTTTGTACGTGCCAACAGGATGCGTGTCACATGCACAAACGCATGTAGCGGAAAAAATTAATTTCACACTAGTGGAGATGTCTAGGACCATGTTGATCTTCAATGGGGTGGAGAAGAAGTGGTGAGGATACGCCATCCTCCATGGGACCTCGATCAGAAACAGCTGCACAACAAGCAAATTTGCAAATAAAGTATCTCCATACGGGATATTCTTTAACAAGGAGTCTGAACTCAAGGTTTTCAAACCCATCCATTTCACCACATGAACCACCATACCGCTGAAAAACATGTCAAAATTAGATGCAATGGCGGGAAAAGGTTTTCTGGTGGGGATGGTGTAAGATTTATGTATCCATATCCTATTTTTGCTCCTCAAATTATTTCATCTATTTTCATCATCATATTGTCAACCA
>JAULBU010024687.1:0-12217 GCA_032358235.1 Odonthalia washingtoniensis
CTCCTGCCACCCTGTAATCCATATGTTACACGCAGTAATCAAGTGGTACTAACCCCAATTTCACTCACCGCTATCTCCCTCCAGCCGGTATATAATCCACATGGTACACACAGTCATCCAGTGGCACTGGCCAAACTATTAATCATCTCTCTACTACTCCAGACGGAACCTTCTGGGCCAGCCCCGCTCAAACACCGTATTACACGTTTCCACTCCAAGCTTCAGCGACGAAAACTACTGTCTACGATTCGGCTTCTTGACTTCCTCATCTTCCTATAAAAACGCCATTAGCACCTTTCTTCTTTTCTTCTCTTTCCCTTTTTCCCACTTCTTTACTTTACAATATTAATCTTTCTATTTAATATTGTTGCTGACCCAGGTATTGATACCCATGCCAAGAAGTCATCCAATCGACTTAGATACTGATTCGTGCTCGTCCGCAGGTTCGTTGCATTTCCTTAGTGGTCCTACTTTAGCCCCATGACTATTCACCGCATACTCCATCATTTACCGACAGATCTCGATACCTGCATACTACAGTATCTCATTCACACAGAAATTATCGACACCGACCACCTTGCGTAACCCACATATATCACACGTGGCATCGTACGGGCCAAGGCGTTGATCGTACACCGCCTCGCACCTGTCAATCGTCTGCTTAAGACACAGTTCGACACCCAGTAATTCCCTCACCCATTCGAAGCGCTCCATCATCACCACCTGAACCTGGACCGACACCACTGAACCTTGGTGAACCCCGACTGGAACTACACTCACCTTCGATATTGACAATATTAAATTCAGACTTGTCACCACAAAAAACAGGGGCGCACAAAGAGCTAGACCACCATAACCTGATGCATTTGATGACCCAAAGCAATTGTCGACAACGGCCACAGAAGAGGAGAAAAACCTCAACACAAAACTGGTCAGGGATTGTAGCGAAGAGCTTCTCGATACTGATGGATCACTGAACCTGGAAGGGAAGAGTCTCTGGATTGAGTTCATCACATCTTTCACACATCACACAATAAAGCTGTGTGGAAGGCCATTAATTTCAAAATTTACGGCATACTTGCTGAAAAATCACGTACAAGTCGAGCAGGGTAGAAGAGTTGACAGAACCCAAGCTTTTGTTGACTTGTTATACAGAGATGTACACATATCAACGTAGTACACATCATTAAATCCAACTACTACTAAACCCATTTACAAACCCTTCCCGAAACCAGAAACCGAAAGGGCTGGGCATTACATTCACCCGGACAGAGTACAATTAATAAACCAAAAATGCCGCACACCGATAATTATTGCGGTTTCACGCAGTGGATCGCACCAAGAAGGTGCGGCAAGGCCTGTAAATGGTCCACTAGGTGGAGATGATGACGACCCAGACGACGACAAGGGAGATTCCAACGTAGCTCGAACAAGACTAACAGGAACGGACTACCAAAGCCAAGACAGCGGGGATACAGATATCTAAGGAGCAGACTGGATATTAATGGGCTAATGAGAGCGTTGTCGAAAAAACCGATATTCTCAAGAACACCGGATGAAGATCTCGATAATTATATCAACATCTTCAATATGCTCTCTACCATGTGCAAACTAACGCCAGATGAGATGTTAAAATCATTGCCAGTCATGTTAACGGGAGAATCCCTAAATGTTTACGCAAATAACATCCGGGCTGCAGAGACTTCAAAGGGGCAATGACGATGTTGAAAAGTTGGTATAACAGCGAAGACAGAAAATCGCACATACTAGCTAAGAGGCAGTCCATGCTATTATAAGAGGAAAGGTCTGACGAACCGAATGAGTCCGACATAGTGGTCTTCAGGAAGTTCGTAGCCAAGCTTATCTCACCCCAGAACCAACTGGACGTCATGTATCACACAGATCAATTCCTGAGGGACAGGCTTTTGGTAGCAACAAGTATCCCCTCAATTCAATCGTCGCTAAGTGATCGCAAGCCCAGGATGAGCGAACAGGCAGTCAATAGAATCGCCAATCAATTAAGCGATAGGAAAGGTACGGCAGGCAGTAACTCAGCATGTCTGATTGGGGATGAGGATGATTCCGTCTTATGCTAGCTCGGTGAATCATACGGATGGGATGCACGCCGCGCCACGAAGACACCCTGGTCGAACCTCTAAAGAGGATAAGGAGCACCAAGTAATCCTGGATATAGACCAAGACGCCCAAGCCAAGAGTGGATGAGAGGCGTAAAGGGGTGTTTGGTTTGCGGTCAGGACCAAATGTAAAACACCCGCCACAAAAGATAAGAAGTTACGGCCACCATTAATAAGTTAAAACGAAAATTCCCAGTGGCATTGACCACGGTTGAAGATTTATCTGCGGTGGTAAATATGGTGAATTGGAGCCCGAGTGACGATGATGAGGCACATGAAGTTGATGTGAGATGGGCAGACGATGACCATGAGGGCGACATCTCGGATGTAGCGTAAATGACAGTATAGAACGCCACGGGCATTGAGAAATCCCTGTTGAATAGTGCGTACCTACATGGTCTTTCATATCATACTGACATGGTATCCGCCTTGATATCAATTTTTAATCAACTGAAGGACCACGGTGGAGCCAAATTCGACTGTATTTTGATTGATATCGCCGCCAACCGCAAATAGGCGATGAGTAACCAACAATACTTGGCTTATCAGAAGTAATTTGGAAGCAAATTCCCTTGTCGAGCACCAAAGAGAGGACTTAAAGGAATTGGAGGTAGAAGTAAGGTACTCGAGGAGGTGACGATCCAAATACCGTTCAAGGAACTCGGGATGATTATCGACGTGTATTTTTCTATCCCGGAAGAGAACGCTCCATCGTTTCTCTCTAAAAAGGACATGATCGATAACGACCTTGATATAACTCTCCAGGGTTTTCATATCCACGTCGGTACCCACCTAAAGCTACCCATCCTTGACAATTACTCTTTCGAATACAAATGGTCATCTGACACAATACCATACATCTTATACACGGAACAAGAGCTCCGAAATATGCATCGTGTCTTCGCAAATCCGTCCGTGAAGGCCACTCACGGTCTTTTGAAGAGAGCCAAAGAAGGGGGATTGAAGAATGACATATTGATGGAACTCGACAAGATCAGCCAGGAATGCAATATATGCAAGAAAAACGCATTGAGCCGTCGCTATTTCAAGCTGACATTAGGTACGGAGGACCTCCAGTTCAATCACCGTGTCACAGTGGATACCATGTTCATAAATTTCAAGTATGTCCTCCACCTAGTTGATGAGAGAACGCACTTCACGGCTGTGTCTTTCCTAAGAAACCAATCGACCAACAAGGTCTGGAGAACCATCACCATTTTATGGTTCCACACATATATGAGATCCCGGACTATCTCGCAGTCGACAGGTACAGAGTCCCTGATATTATTTTGCTATGAATATTTTTTGATTCGAAGTTTCATGTAGGGTTCCACCAGTTTCATAGCGACTCTCCGTTTAAATTACCTTACTACATATGAATCATCTGATGGTACCGCTATACTTTGAAGTATTGTTAACGCATTTTGCGCCGAAGCATCTAATTAATACGTATTTAAAGACATGGGGACACGCTTATCTCGCCTCATAGTACAATTCGGGGATCGAAACTGATCAAATCGATCCACTTAATCCATAAAGAGGTCATACGCAACGATACAACATGTAACTTGCAACATAGTTATCGTCATACATTCTGTTTCCATCCCATCATTGAAGATGTACTAAACCGTGCACACATCTCAACGTGTACTTATTACACTCTTCAACATATTCACTAGGGGTATATGCAAGTTCATTTGTGTAAAATACAACTACTTTTTCTCCTTGAATACCACATACCCAATTTTATCTTCTATCGTGTTTTCTGCACTACGTTTCACACCTTTGTCCAATGTATGTACAAGTAACCATGATCCCCGTTCTGCATGTTTAATACGCTCTTTTTCTTTGTTTAATGCTGGTATGTTCATACCTCCTACGATATTCATTCGTACCGTTCCAAGCATTGCCCTCACCATCCGTCATTGTAAATAATTTCTTTTCCAATGTATTCCTAGTGTAAACTTTATCAGTAACGAAAAATCTTCCATATTCCATTGGTTAAATCTTACAGATATGTGCCATCTGCAAGCACCATAGTGCAGATGTACTATCGTTTTGGATATGGTTTGTATCTAACTCCTCTCAAATCACAAAATAATGTACAATATCCCACTGTTTGTGGAATGTCACTTTTATTTCCTGGATTATTATCCCAAATTGAGTACAGGTAAGGGAAATGCCAACCAACAACGAGGTAGTAACGTACTCCGAATTTTACAGGCTTCCACTTCACGTAACTCGGTGCAAAAGTTCTAGTCTTGCATCTGATTGTGTTCTAATCCAAATCACTCTGCCCAATCTGTACAGCAACAGACGTACAATTCTGGAGAAAGTGTTTACTCATTGTACGTGAGTGCCGCAACGGGTCAAAAACTTCCTCCTCGTGACAATATGACGGGTACAACTGCAATAATTCCCTGATTTTTAAAACTATATCACGGTTTATAACATTACGAAAGTCTACATTACCATGAAACATCTTCGTAGACCAATAATCCTTCAGATTGTTCAACTTTGATATAGATGCAGCAATTTCCGTTCCGACGTATCCATATAACTGTTCCGTCGTTATTGCAGACATTTCAGTAGATTGACATTTTCGAGTCATGTTACCATTCGTCCATTGCCACACACATTCAAAAAAGACGTGTGCATGAACATATGAAAAAATCCCAACTCTTTATGCGACTTGAAAGAGTTGGTTTCCGTTACATGTTGAAGAACATGAAGTTTCGTTCTGTTAACCCAACGCCTGATTTATTCTACAGTACTACTTACGCTCGTCCTTTCCGCTAGCTCCAACTCTGCGATTTCAAATTCTTCCACTTCTTCGTCTTCATCGTCCTTCCTCCAAACCACGAGCTTCATCATAGTTACACTCCTCCTCTCCCCAACCTTCACTCATTTCTTGGCTTTTTTCAGATGATTCAACATGATGTTGATCTGGCGGTTGACGTCGATACTCTTCGGTAGAATTCACTGCTTTCGACGATTTGAAGTAAGATCCCACTTCCTGTCCGTTTCAAGTGATGATGAGATGAACTACTATTTACACGTTTAGAACATCCGTTGCACTATGACATAATCAATTCTTTATTCCATTTTTGTCCTGCATAAAATCTCCACACGACAAACTGCCCTTGCAATGAGCATTCTGAAAATACAAATCTTACCAATCCCTTCTTCGTACAGCTTTTTCGTAGTGCAGTTTCCATTTCCAGCTTTTCGTTGGCTCAATGAAAAAGATATTTTCATTATAGCCACCCACTTCCCTGCATTCTTTTTTCAGCTCATAACCTTTGTACGAAATACAGTCATCAGAAAATTTCAGAATTCTTCATTTTGTGGGCCCAAAATCTTTTTGTTTCCCACACAAGTCCGCCACCGATTTCTGCAAGCAATTATGTGCCTTTAATAATGAATTTAATAAAGCCACTTTCCTCGCCGTCTCTAAGAACATCTATATTCACGATAAATTCGATTAATTTTTGTGTTCATACAGTGAAACGGATTGAAAAGTGGCAACTCCACTTGGGTTTAATTTCGATTAAAATTTAATCAGGTTTAATTTCGGGTTCTGTTTCGGTTAAATGAAATCGAACACTCGAAAGAAGACACCAATTTATTTTTACCCGAAAAATGAGTTCCGGTTGGCCCGGCCAGGTGAAAGTTCAGTTTCATAAAATTTCATAATGGCCCGTATAGTATAATATTATTATATTATTCCGGCCAAGAACACCGGAATATTCCTTCCTTGAAAGATTGGTGCCTCCTCAGTGCATGCACTACCGTCATTGAACATGAAATTGGCGGTTTTCGGACGATCCCTGCTCAATAAAAAGCGGATGTTCATCAGAGAGTTTTAGCAAACGGAAATGTGGTTCCGTTATGGTTATTTTTTCACGCCACGTTGCAGAAAATAACCAGAACAGTTTTATAAACATTTTTAAAAACGCAAATTGGCAAAACGGGAAAGAGATTATGTGAGTAAAAAAGTCGTTATTAATTTTAGTATGCAGTCCGGGAAGTATTGAAAACCGAAAAAAATTGCGCGAAAATCTACGAGAAAGAAAATTGCAACCTTTCAACTGAAATCGGCACTGGGTGGGGAGAAAAGTTTGGGGTGGTGGCAGAGGAGGAGGAGGGACTGGGCTGGGGGTGCCGCAGAGAAGGAGGAGTAAAGGTATACCGAAACAAAAAGGCGAGGGGGTGATGGTGGCACAATGTGAATTCGGACTTGGTCGTGTAAACGCGCGAAAAAAGAAAAGGCGGAGTACATTTTATGTCGCTCTTTCAAGAACAACCAGTACCGCAATGAAGGTCTCCTTGTATAGAAGGTACAATAAAGCTAACAAAGATGTGGAGAAAATAAAGCTACGGACAAGAATGGTCAAGTCCTCGACATTAAATTTGAACAGCTACTCAGACGTAATGTCTCTACATGATTTCAGATTCAGAGCCCAGGACTTGACCAAAATTGTGAAGTTACTGCATTTCCCTGAGGAACTGACTAGGCGAAGGCGTTACTACAGCAATGAGGTAACAGCTTGTTGTGTAGTTTTAAAAAGTCTTTCATCTACATGCACATGGTTGAATCTGGTACCTGTGTTTGGGATGAAAAGTGGGACGTTACGTAAAATGGAACTTTTGGAAACGACCGAGTGTTTCAATGAAACGTATGGTCATCTTGTTACTGAACTGAATAGCAATTTTATGAGGAAGACGGAGAGTTATTACGCGGAGCGTGTGAAATCCAAGGGTGTACCGCTGGAGAAGTGCGTGGGCTTCAAAGACTGTACCAAGATCCGCATGGAGAGATCTTGGGCAGAATGCTAATCATAGAACCTGCTACTCTTGGCACCAGCGGATGCCGTGTTTGAGTTACGAGACTCTGAAAACGCCGGACGGGCTTATGTTTTCACTTTATGGGCCCGAGGTGGGTAGGCGGCACGATGTGACTTTGTTCAGCGTAAGTGGACTTAACGATCCATTGGATACCTGCTTGAACATATATGGGCACCAGTACTTACATCTACGGAGACGATGCTTTCGTACTTCGGCCTTGGTTTCAAGTAGGGTACGATCGACTAGCAGCCACAGCTTCACAAACAATTTTTAATACTCAAATGAGTAGCATGAGGGAGGCTGTGGAATGGAGCTACAAGGACTTAAAGTTAATGTTGGCAAGAAATGATTTTTCGCGGAGACTGAAGGTGATACAGGCTTCTTTTTTACTTCTCTACATTACCTCGGTACTACTATTAAATTTCAAACCTTTTTTGGAAAATGGTGGCCAAGTAGGGTAATGCTTCGACTGTTCAAGCCCAAATCTGACAAAATATATAAATGCTTGCATTTTTTACTTCACTTTTTTTAATCAGTTGCTAATAAATACAATACATCGACAACCTTCGATCTTTCAGTTGCGGCAGCTTCCCTCTCCATTTCATCAATTTCCAGACGTTTTTCTTCTATTTGAAGATGTCTTTCGTTTACCTCGAATAATTTATAAAATCTTTCGTTTTCACCAAGTAGTCGTTCCTTATTAACAGCAACCTGTTCCCCTTTTAGTTCCAGTTTTTTCACATACCTCTAATTTTCCTCCCGCTCCAGGTGAAAAATCGTCTGCCTGTCGTCATCAGAGTCTTCTTCCTTTTGGCGTCGTCGTCTTTTCTCGCCAGACGACATTATTTCTTCACTTCTTTCACTTCCCATTTCTACTACTTCAACAGTACCTTGCGTTCCATCATCAGCACCTTCCCCGACACTCCGACAAGAAACGTCCATTTCCCTTATTCTATTTTCCCTTTCAACTACCACCTCCTCACTCGTTTGCAATTCATTTCCCTTACACCTCCATTTCTCGTCCACCTCGTCGATTTCTAAAATCATGTCTTCCAGAATAGTATCTTCCTCTGTCACGTCTTCAGCTATACCAGAGGCAGCCATATTCGCCGCCGCCGTCTCCTGGCGTTTCTGATGTAGGCGCTTGTATCTGTCGAGGATTGTTTTGCGGTTGGGACGAATAGTAAATGTCCCTTTCTTCACGTCCATTTTTTTGTAGAATTTTGTAGCCAACTTTTCAAAAAAGGAGTCCAACTTGCACCACCTCGCGACAAGCAACCCACTACTGACAGCCCCCCTCAACAACAACAGATTCGCCTCCGTGTGGAATATGAACCTTTTTCTTTGCAATGTCAATCTTCGTTGCATCGGCTGGGACTAAGGTGATGGTGATCGCGGCAGTATGACTGTTATTAGTGAAGTTGATAGTGATCGCCTCGGTGTGACGTTCCTCGGTAGCGGAGGTGATCATGATCGTCGTGGGTTTGTTGGCTGCATTGGTGAAGGTGCAGTGCTTCTTGGGACTGCCAGGGAGGGTAGCCGAGTTTTATATAATGTTGATGGTGGTGAAGGTGCAGTGATTCGTGGGACTGGCAGGGAGGGTGACTGAGTTTCATATAATGTTGATGGTGGTGATGGTGGCGTGCTCCGTGGAATGGGTAGGGAGGGTGGCCGATAATCATAATTTGTTGACGGTGGTGAAGGTGCAGTGCTCAGTGAGATTGTCACGTTGGGTTGCTGAGTTTCATAATTTGTTGTTAGTGGTGATGGTGTAGTGCTTGGTGGTGAGACGGTCATGTTGAAGTTGTTCATCACCTAATTGATGTTGCGGTGGAAGTTGTTCGTCCCCTCGCGGTTTTGAAACTGTGGCAAGGGGACGAAATGGGTGATTTGAGGAGGTCACTACGGTGGTTATGGTGAGAAATTGGATTCATCACGTACGGAAAAGAAAAAATGGAAAAAAAATGGCGCCGGCGGTCATACGAAAGTCACTTTTATTATTTTGCATGCCGAGCCCGTCATGCAAAACCCTTACGCCAAAATCGGAACCAATTTTGACGAAAAATAACCATCCTGCTTTTCGTTATTTGGGTCCAAATAACGACTGGTGTGATAGTTATTTTCGTCAATTGTGGTAATTTCGGCCAGGTGGCTTACGCCGGTGCACACCGGTGCCGAAAATAAACATAATTATACCACATTTACCCTTGCCAAAATGCTCTAATTTTAATATAAAATTTAATTTAGAAATGAGCATCCGTTTTTTATCTTATTTGGGTCCCAAATTTTGGACAAGTCATCTGAACTGTACATATCACTTAACATACAACAATGGTGGCGTTTTCGAATTGATTCCTCCCCTCCTATTGGCCATACTCTATATACACTGATAGGGAATACAGTCCTTAATACACTTAAAAAATTGGTTTCGAGTGGAGATGAAAACACGAAAAACAGTCACAAGCCAATCAGTTCGGTCCACATATATGCTCTCGCCTAACTAGAGATGCCCTAAGTTTCCAGTTTCGATTATTTTCGATTTAATTTGTAAGTAAAATTTTTTGACGATTAAAACTTAATAAAAGTTATCGTGGATAGATGCTCTAATGTCACTATTTAAATATTTGTTGTCACTATTAATTTAATTAAAATACCAAAATTTTACTAAAAACCATGAAATGAAAATGTTCTAAAAATTGTACCACCATAGAAGATAAGCATTTCCTCAATACTGTACAAAAAATAATGAGAGCCACGTATTGAAGAATGAGTCGCAAGTAATGAGTCACTGATTGCTGTGTTTTCAAAAAACACAGCAATCAGTGACTCATTATTACTCGCGATTAAAAAGACAGAGGGAGGTATCTCCCAAAAGACGGCAGGGAATTTGTAACTGTAGCGAAGTGAGCTATGAAATTCAAGCTGAACTTTCATGGCGTCAAATCATTAATCAGATTGTTTTCAAAACTGGACAAAATTTCTCATATATATATTTATATATGAAAATAGAACGAGAAGAAGATAGGGATTAGCACAAAAGAGGAAGAGGAGGTTATGTTCAAGTTTGGTACATCGGGACGGTGACATGGTGAAGAAATGTAAGGCATTGACAGTTTGTCTCCACGGACACCCATGGAGGACGGGAATTTTTGTGCATTTGATAAAATAATATTTTATTATTCTAATACTGTGATATGATAACCGTGGTTATTGTTTGTTGGGGATGGGATGTATATTGTTCACGATGCTAAGGAGCGCTACCGAAATATACTACCGGGACAAAAAAAATCGCCAACGTTTATAAATTTATTAGGGAATCATAAACCCTAAACTGAATAATTCCAAATTTCCAATCTGATATCTGTTGATGAATAAATGAGGTTTAACTCCACACTATACTTAACGTACCACCATAATGTTTTCAATTCATTCTAGAACTGTTTGTCTATTCAAATGGGACATGAAACTTTCAATTTGAATGGACAAAAAATTGACTGTTTTTTATTACATTTGGGACGGAAACCTATCAGCCCACAACGGTGACATATGGAAAGTTGTTCTATCGGACCTAGGTACATATTTAGAAGCTGTCTGGTTGGCTGTAATAGGTGATACGGGCCGCGATGGATGATATGATTCTCGAGCAGAAGGCCAAATGATCATATTGCAGCGATAGCCCACCATCATCCACTACACCCTACCTGACACCATACTTGTCGGGCCAGTCTAGGCGCTATGTACACTACAGCTTTCTTTTACGGATACGGCGTATCATGCATGTCGCTATTAAATTTGTCAATTAATCCATGAATTTTTGGACAGCAAGGCTGGAATGCAAATGGATCATGAAGTATTACCAGCCTAGCTAAACCAGCCCATTTGTTTTATGTCTATCTTATCATCTGGCTCTGCGGAATCATTAACATCGCATGGCAATATACATATAGACACGATACTAACTGTCATGTCTATCCATGTTTAGCCTTGATTTAATTCTCTTCACATGCCACAAATCGGTATATGCTTTCTTTGTTTCACCTTTCTCTTTTACTTTTATGTTTCACTTTATGTCCACTTTAAGCATTCACTGAGCCGAAGTTCTCGTCTCAGTTGAAGTGAGTCGAACTTGAAAAAATCTTATTTCCTCTACGCTACTCTCTGCCTGACCCTGCTTCCTCGATCGTTCAATTTATCAACTTCAACGTATTCCCATAGATCTTCAGCAGCCTGTAATATGCCGTATCACGTATAGTTATGTTAGCTCCTCCTACAGATGTATGCTTTGTTTGGACCCATGGAAGCGAGAGGTTAAATATAAACTCGGAACATATTATGCAACTCGGGTCCACACTTTCTCATTAATTATGGGAATTGTCCAAATCCACTTTAAATTCAAGAAATTTTACGGTCGTTCTTTTTCATTTATTATCTACTGTAAAATACGGTTTCCACAGAGGTCAAGGTTTTTATTCGTAGATGGATGTATACGCTGCTTTTTCACAAAACTTGTGAAAACTGATTTCTTTTTTTTGAAATCAACCCCTCTGTCTAATCAGCATACCCATGGTTAGAATGAAATTGAAGTAAATTCCAACGGCCCGTCGGTCCGAAGCATCCACGTTTTGATTGATTTACAGTACGTCAGCGGGGACTTGCATGTTAGTACGCTGAATCGATTTATTGGGGGTAGTTTTTTTTCACGCGGAATTGGGAAGCAAATATGAGAATTTCGTATAGTGCTGACGAAATTGAGACATTGGTGTACCTCTCTCAGCATCAGATTGTACTGGGATGGGCAGAAACGCTGTGGATTTATAACTGTTGTTATGAAAAGTATTGAATTGAAATATGTAATCGTCTTCACATATTTCATGCCATTCTACGTTTTGGACTTGGTAACACCTACCAAGTTGGTATCATTTTGTTTACTTTGGTGAAGCCGAATTAATTAATTCATAATTTTTTATCCAACAACGTTAATTTAAACGGTCTGTATGAATGATTTAATTAATTCATGATTTTTTATGTTACGGACATGATCAATTAATTCATGATTTTCTAGGAAAGAAAATGGTACAACACAACTTTTGGAAATAACTATTTGGATCTGGAAAGTTATTATCCAGTCTAGCCTGTATTGGCTTCGATTATTGTTTTGTTGTATAGTCCAGAAACGTTAAGTTCTGTTCTGTTGCAATTATATACCGACATGATACCCATTATCATGTCTTTCT
>JAULBU010024698.1:0-13219 GCA_032358235.1 Odonthalia washingtoniensis
AGCACGCAACACCGCTGAGCAACGATATCTACTCGCCAATTTCTCATGAGTTCCACATTAGAAAGCATGATACGAAGAGAGTTGACCAAAACAATTGCAATTAGAGGCTCAATAGGAAAACAAAGCTTGCTCCTCTCTATTTCTTCACTAGTACTTACATAGAAGTGAAATTTTATATGTATTAACGAACGGATAAAAAAAAAAGGTATCGAATTCCTACGAACTGAAAATACAGTTAGTTACATCTCAATATATCTGTGATTTATGCAGAAAAGGGCGAAAAATTACTTTATATTTACAGCGAAATAATTAAAAGAAAAATCCATCAGTGTCGGTTTGTGGAAAGACAAGCAGGATGCGGTATTATGGGTGTCCTGTAACAGAAAAAATATTTCTACGTGGGTTGCCATCGCGGAATAATTATACCGAGCCGGAATATATTTATTTGACATGAATACGCCCATTCTTTCTAATTTTGTTTTGGGAATGTACACAGATTCATAGAGAACCGAGAATCATTTCATATGTGGTACGCAAAGCTTCGTTCGCTCGCTAGTTCACGAGGGGTTCGTTGAATTTCGTAGAGTTTTGTTGATCATTCGAGGATGGGGAGAAACAGTCCCCAAGTTTACTCGGTAAGCAGCGGAGCGCTTAGTTACATACTAAGCAGACAGCGGTGAAAGAAAAACACTGTGAAGCTGTAATTTTTGCCATATAAAAATACGTAAACAGTCGGAACCGACAATCAGAATCGTGGCTTATTGTTCGGGAGACCCTTTCCTAGGCGAGTGGTTTCCAGTTCAATCCCCGGTGGGTGCACCCAGGAACGGGGCCCGTGTCGTGCAGGCTAGAGCCGGTGTCGCCGTTGGTGGCGAAGGATCTTTTTGTGGCCCGACATATGGTAAGTTTTGATTGGATCAGCGGCCCCGTATGCCACTTGTACAGTTACTGGCTTGGTTTTGTGCCAGCGTGCAACACCGAACTACTTTTTGAACTGAATTTGTGATAGAACGTGCATAATAGTATGTTGATTAAACAAAGATTGTGACGTACCTTCAGATTACTGTGTACGGTTCATAGACTCTCTAAACCGCATTCCGTCCGACGGAATTAAAAGACTATTGAGATTGAAGGACATCGGAGTTCTAACTGTATTCAACTGTTATGTTGTTCATGACGTGAAGTATTTCTCGATATAATATACAAAAAAATCACAACACCCGAAGGCCATAGTTTGACATGTGCGGCCCATAGGATGGCCGAAGACATGATATGAAGCTGTATAGAAAAAGATAGACCGCAGACAGAAGATGAAACACATTGAAAATAATTGAAAGTCAACGTTTTATATATGGAGATCCGGATATATGCCATATATATGTATTGAGGTTGTGGCTAATAGTAAGGTATATCAAGTGAACTGGGACAGGAGGAAGCATATTTCAATACAGATCTAAGTGCCGATAATATTACTTTAGCTTAGATCTATAACGACGTAAAGAAAAAGTGGGGGTTCAAAAGACTTTTGTAGATTCTAAAAGTGTAGAAATAGTTTTTTTGTTGCATATTACAGACGACTAGATAAATCAGGGTTGGAAACTGAGTAATTTATCTGTGAACTATCATCTATTAATTAAAAAGACAACAGTTAAAATTAAGTTTACTACGTTTTTCTTAAGGTGTTGCATAAAGCTTCTAAAAAACTATGAACCCTCTCCGTTTAATTTTTATGAAAGTCTTCAACTGTCATTTGTAAACTCCTTTCGTCTAATTGAAGAATATTTCCGTCAATATAGAATTTAGGTTCAGTCCCAGCTCGTCCATTATCCATTTTAGTTTCTTTCAATGTTTTGGCATTTTTCTATTATTGTAGCCTACTTTCTTGAAGTTTGAATTGTTTTTGACTCCATTTTACATCAATAATTGAGGATTTCGTTCAGAGTCGGAATGAATGTGCCACCTGATTCACCTTCATCTCTACGTTGGTTCCTTTTAGATGTACTGACCCCAATTGACTCACTATTTTGGTTACTATAATCATTATATTATACCTCATGATCAAGTGATGTAGAATGATTTCTAGTTATAGAGATACTTATTATTTCCTCCCTAACTTTTCCTATTAAGAACTATTCTCATCCTTACGTTCCCGCTCTTTTTATTTATGCACCCAATTTCTAAGACTAAATCGTCCAGTAGTTTCTTTGGTTCATGTAGTACAGTGCCAGAGGCAGGCACTTGGAATATAACCACACTAATTACACCGTTTCAGCTTTCTGGACTTTGTCTCAATGCCCTCTTTTTCTCTCTTTTCGACACGTTTAATACATTTACCCCTTATGCATGTGTAGTGCTTACACACCTGTCGAAAAGGTTCGACGAGCCTGCAAGCATCACCAGTTTTTAGACAGTAAATACCGTCTCGTCGGCACCAACTGGGTGCCAACGAGACTATCATGTTTCTCTTGATAAAGAGATGACCTCTGATCTTCGCTTCATTTAGAATCAAATACCCCAAATCAACCCCAAGACGCACCTACTAACGAGCGGGAATAAGAAGATCCGCCAATGATTCCCAATTTGCGCGCCCCACGAAATGCACCACTGGTTCAGTTGACGTACGAGACTGCCTAAATCTCCTTTCTTGCTTCTGTGACTGTATTAATGTTCACCATCGCGTCGAGGATTTTCCGGCTCTGCGCTCTCAACCACTAGCGTGGGACCCTGATGCTGTACTGGTGGGGTACTATAGTTTACAATAGCCTTCAGCTATGCCTGTTACACTCTCTCACTTAGCTTCCTATTTGATATATGTTTGCCAATAATGGTTTTAATGCGATCACTTTGCCTTTTTCCAGCGGTTTCCACACATTTTCTAACCGAGATGACAGTACTGTGGCTACTAGCCAGGAAACAAACCTTCATCTCATAGTGTGAAATGAGGAATTGTTTCCATATATTTTGAGGGCATACGTCCAGACGTACCAACTGTAGAATCCCACCCACTGTGCGTTGGGAGTACCAGTGGAATAAAAGTGTTGACAGAGCGGAATGGATGATTAACGAAAAGGTGGACTGGAATACAGTCTGGGAGAAGAGGGCGGTAGTTCAGAAGTTCTCATACTTAAACAGTACCAGTGGAACATTTGGGTAGGCGCACACGTGGGGAAGTACTGAGCTACCGTATTCGTCTCTCCTGTTCGTTGATGTTTCTGGTGGTTCATGTGGTGTCGGTGAGTTTTTGGCGAAGGTTGGCGTCGAGTTTTTATCAGAGAAAAGATACCCGTCCTGTTGGTACCCAGTTGGAGCTGACAAGAGGGTATCTATTGGCTGAAACCTCCTAGCCATCGCAGATCCGTGGAAGGAAAACAGGTTGGTAAGCACGACAAGTGGTGGAATAGATAAAAAAGGGAAAAGACGTTTCAAAAGAGAGAACACCGAGAGAAAACTAACTGGTAGAACAGGAGGAGAAAAGGAGTTAGAATGGACGCAATTATTGTGGGTAGCCTTCAATACCCGCTCCTGAGGAGGTACTATAGCTTTGTGCGCTCTAGTAATACCAACATAATTAAACCTTGCTTCTTCCAGGTGTTTCCTGAAATGAACGTTTTGGAGATCACATTGGATTCATTTCCAGAATTTCTTTCCTCGTTGCGATCACACTAGAAGTCCAAACGCATTTGGTAATGCGTTTGTTTCTGGGTGAGATAATTTTTGTTCTTCTTCTATTGTCATGTTGTCTCCTGCCGTTATGGAGATTGGTATCGAGTTTATGATTGTTGTAAACGAATTTACAGGTCTCAAGTGTCTGCTTATGTTCGTGTTTGAGTGGAGCCTGTAGTTGGCCATGTAGTTTGTGCAGGTGTGACGATTCTGCTTATTTTACGGTTAAAGCGCATTTCAAGGTGGTATGGCCGTTGCAATTTTTGATGTTGTTTTTCCAGGTGGGACGATTATACCAATACTTGCAAAGCGGGAGAGCTTTTCACTTCTTGTCTCGCAGATATTCATTTTTGCTCATAATAGCAGCGGCGGTATTACTGTCAGTAGTTAATCATGTAGTAGCTGTTGTGATGGTACTTGTAATCATGTTGCAAATGCAGGACGATGGATGGGTGTTGAGAAAATAAATTTCTGTCTGGAATTTATCGTCAGTTTTTGGTAACAACGTAGCCGTACAGTTTTGGTTACAAAAACGACCATCTCGTTTTTTCGTTTTCATTTCGTTTTCGGCACTACATGATTTTAAAGCATGTATTTCATTGCCTTAAATAATCGTTGAATAATGACTAAGCTCTGACCGTGATGTATGTGAAATTGATTTATTTCAAATAGAAAATATTATGTAAAATGTCCTGACGTTTGTCCTTTACTCTTGGTTTGGCCCATACTTTTTCAAACGTGTACAAAAAACTAAAATAACGACGAGACCAATCACCGTTGCCAAATACCTCTAATGTAAAATGAAAAGAGTGTATAAAGAACACCTAATGTGTAGTATGGATGTGTAAGGGAACAATGCATACTGAAAGTGATGATGAAGTTTGTGTAGTAGCGAAAAATTTGGAGGAGATTGAAGAGTGTGTGTGGTGTTTGTCAAAGTTTTCTACCTGAAGCCTATCGCTGGAAAAAAGGGCTCTCTCTACACATCAACCCACTAAAAATAGACAGTTCACTCTTATGGCTTTAGGAAACGGCACGCAGATTTTAATTACTTCATTCCTGCACATACACAACATGAATACAGTGCCCATGTACGGCATGGGAATTGTCACACATGAAAACATAAACAGACTCCTAATATCTGCTATACGATGTAACGATTTTTGGTGAAAGATCCGCTTCAACTTGGTATCGATAATTTCTTTTTTGGATCTAAACAGATAAGGGTCCAAGGATATTGGAACAAGTAGAAAGTATGCGGTATAATTTGTGAAAAGAGGTTGTTCGATTAACATTTTTAATCGAACAACCTCCTTTCCAGTTTGACCCACTACCATTGTGTCATATATCATGTTATGAGTTGTACGTGTATGTGTTGAAATAACTTCAAAACAAGATGCATGAAATGAAAAATCGAATTAATTTTTAAGACATACGTTATAATTTATCGCGCAGAAATCTATGACACTGTTTTAGTTTGGTAGTTTTTTGGGCCCAAAACTGCTGTGATGGGCTAGAGCACGGAGGAGGTCACTTTTTGGGGTAAACAGTGCTCAATAATCCGAACTGTTTAGAGATGTAGAAAACTTTGTATGTGCAGGTCATATGGAGATCTTCTTTATATGAAAGTGTGAGATTGCCACGTTTTCGGACGTGCTGTATATTTTTTCCACTGTATGTTCCAGAATTTACATTATGGAACATGCAATTATGGTGGAGCACCATACAGGAATGCATAAGTGCTGTGATTCCGTGAAACTACGCGGCGGATGCGAAATGACCAGGTTGTTTTCAGAACAGCTTTCATGCAACAATCGAAACCCAACGTTGGGACATCAATGATATATGCCTACATCTTATGATGCGTTGTAATTTTGACAACATCACGACTTCCTCATAACCAGGCTACCGGTACAATATTGGCATATTTTGAGCAAACACTGTTCCGAACTGTACAATAGGTGGCATATTTCCATTGACTCACACCATTTCATTGTCCTTTTAATTTTCAAGCTTGCGTCAGTATCAAAATAATTTTTTCCACGACCTCCTCTGTAAGGGCATCTCTAGCTAGGAGACGTTGAGTTCTTTATATAATTATTTTCCGATGTAAACAAGGCTGCATACAGAACGCCGAAACAGGTATACGAAAATAGAGAAAAAGTAATTTTCTTTCTTTTTGTATGAAAACTCTTCGAATGCAGTTGTGCAATCATGAGAACTGTACAAATAATATCGAGATAATAAATAATGAACAATGTTGTGTAAATTGTACTCAATAAAAGATGGTATGGGGGATGGAAAAGTAAATTTAGTGGTGGTGTTTTGAAAATGACATTTGTGACAATGCGAGAAAACATAGCTGATTTCTGTATATATCAAAAAAGGTATATGTACAGATAATGTTATTGAAGTGTTAGTGCTATAAAAATATGATTGCATAGATAAATTGAAAAGTGTCTATGTGAAAATGACAGTTATTACAGTTATGTGTCGGCGTATGAAAGAGTAAGTATGCAGAATACAGTGTACATTACTGGAGGTAATCCTGTTTTGAAAATCTATTGGTTTATTATATTAGAATCAGAAACAGAAATATTATAGAATTTAGCATGGGCGCGAAAAAATTGCAAAATTTGGAGTTTGCGAAGAATGAAATGTGGAACATATCAAGTCGCATTTTTTTGAATGAAAAGACGACAAGGAATCGGTGGAGTAAAAGTGAGACATCGACAAGTGCGTCATATATATAGAATAGAGATTGCCGTATCAAGAAACGGCGGGACATACTCGAACGACAAATGAAGCTAGTGGAGGTATTGTTGAAATTACATGAAAACATCGTGTTATCAACAAAGAACAAGAACATGTAATAAACGAAATTAAAAAATGTATGTAGGCAGATGTAAACGGAGAAGATAACATTGGAAAGGAAATGAAACAAAAAAGTTGAACGTCATACAGAAATATTTATGTGGAAGAAAGTGATGAAGGACGACCTCAACATGAATATGACCAGAAACATTTCAGAGAAATCTACAGTGTATGTAATTTATATAAATAATTGCAAAAAGACAGTAGCAATTGGATACCGTCCCTATCCGAGTCATACGTTTCTTCACGGACAGATTGTAAGAAGACCAATGAGGTAATGATTAAAATAGCACTTGATTGTTTGCGTAAAGGTAAATATGAAACACTACGAAAAGACAGTTCGATGATGAAAGTCTTGCAAGTATGTGGTACAGTGAGATGTTCCTGTGAGTTTTTTGAAAACAAATATGGAACTATATTTCTAAGGATAACTCGAACAGAAATGGATATGGTATACATTGAGAAACGATTTTCAAAGAAAACTTTTCTTGGGTGTGTCGTATTTCTTGATAGTGCTATTATAGGGGGAAATCAATGCAACGAATGGTACATGTAAAGTAGAAAATTTGAATACCAAAAATTTCAGAGACCATCTCAAGCGGTGAAGGTTTGGGTTGTCTTGGAAGGATACTGTTGGTCATGGGAAAATATAGATATGACATATTCAGGAGAAAAAAATGCACTCAGTGGTTTACCAGTCCTTACTGATGTTTCCTGTGGTATTGTTTCTCTGGAATATGACACAGGATATAACATCAAAGCATCAACTACATCATGCCATTCATTCTATTTCAATGTAGATGGAAAGTACCCTCTTTGGCCCATATTAATAGAGGGTAGTGAACATTTAAATAACTGTAAAGAAAATTGATTTTAGAAAGGAATGTTAATGATACGAAAATATGTCGAAAGGTTTTTTCGATCAGTAGAAACAAGTTTTGGTGTAATCAACGAAAATGATAATAATCAGTATATTGAAAAAACTATTATTGTTCTGCATATCATAATGTTGCGATTTGAACATTATAAATTAGAACAAAAATATGTCGTGTGTACAGATCTAATAACAACTGCAGAAGATATACAGACGGTTATCAAAAAAGGATAAAAGTTGCGACTGCGGAATGTGGTCCAAAACGTGTGAAAGCTAAATGAAAAGCGAAGAAACCAATCTGTATGCACCGTGCGAAGAAATTATTTTTGATAAAAATACGAACGGAAATCCTGGACCGCCATGAGTTGGGAGAAGAAATAAAGAACTATTTTTTTTGTTGAGCTGTGAGGAAGATTCAGTTGAATGAGCGTCAGTAAATGACACGTTGCATTAGAAAAATTCCACTGCTGTTGTTACTTGCAAATTTCATGCAAAAAATAAAGATATATATAAACAAATTAGCGATCGATCAAGTCACTATCTGCTTGACTATACAAAGTTTTTCAAAAATTCCGAGAGATTGTCAGGTGCAAACAACATTGGAAGTCTCACGGAAAAGAAAACTGATGAACTTATACGCTGGATGATTTGGAAAGAAAACCTTGATGATAGAGGACACGTGTTCTATGCATGCCGCTGCAACAGATACAATATGCCATACTCGATAATCTAGCTACAGTGTTCTATGCTATCATAGACTACCTTTCGGTGCTGCCCTCAACAAATCATATCATGCCATATGGTGAGCTAAAAGGCGCAGTACCGCTACAAAAGTAATGCCGGTTCATCAACCTCCAAGTCCTATCCACTCTCCTACCTTACTTCTGTACCGGGATTCGAACTGCCGATCACACTCTTGGTTTACAGGTTTTGCAAACATTAGACTATGAGTGGGTTGGGGAAGGTCTTACACGCATTTTTAGTATATACCATGCTGTATTCTACAGTATACTGCATTCCATGCAATCCATCCTCACCTATTTAGCCCACCGTCCATTGAGGGAATTGCAAAAAGTAAAAGTATCATCGATTTCCCCTGAATCTTTCTCAACGAAGACTGAAGAAACCATATTGAGCACTTTTTGATCAGTCTTTTTCAATATACTAACGATTATCACCAACCACATTCTTAATAATGGAATCTAGTGATAATTCTCAACAGGTATCAGTCAAAACACAATCTGCTTCTCATGTATCGGTTTCTGTTTGTCATCCTCGACTTTTACAACTAGACGCTCAATCTGTTCGTGTATTCATATCAAGCTACGGTCAATATTTGAATGGAGTACTATCTAGAGAAAAAAACTGACACCAATAAGAGGTTCCCAGACCAATAAATTAGCAGAAGCTGTCCAACCAGTAGATCTCAAGTCTTGTGTGAATGTGGAAATATTGGAATCATTAATCGACCTTGAACTTTTTGGTGACGTCAAATCTTTCGATCAACTTACCAATGACTCCCTGCCAAAATTCTTAGATTCTAAAGAATCTAAGAAGGCTGTGAAATATGAAGGTCTTGAAAACCTTCTAACCTCCTAGCCACAAAGAAACATGAAAGAAAAAGATGCGACCTCCCGTATGCAACTTCTATTCGTCAGCTACAACACACTAATTCACCACCATATTATTAAGTGGACACTTAGCGACAACCAAAAGTTGACAGTGAAACACGTTCTATCAGAAGTGAGGCCAAAGTCGCTCCTTGAGCGACTCGAATCAGATCTTAAGTTTACGCACCACGACTTGAGAAACGATTTTAAGGCTTCATGGCTCTCTCAGTGGATATATACAACGATTTTCAAAAATTGGACATTGGTTCAATTAACGAAGAAAATCTGAAGAATAAGTCCACTCGAGATAACAAAGACTGTGGAAGCAAGAAATATAAAGGTGTCGGTAGAACCAGCAGATATGCTCAAGAGAAGAAAGATAATTAGAAATAGCTTCCAATCTATCTGTACGAACTGCATGAACAATGCCGAACAAGGAAACTTCGAACATATGTCTTAGATGATCTGACTCGGTTGCATTCCCTTCAACAAGTTAATGTTGTTGCTCCAGATGGAATTAACACAATTCTAAAGAGCTTATCAAGCTCTGAATTGATACGGAAATGTCAATTTTAGATAGGTGATGAGTTTCAAATGCTTGATGCTTTATGGACAACCCTGAAGAGGGAATGTAATAGTGCTTATGAGAATTTTGTTAGTACGACGACGTGGGAAGAATTTCGTTGATGTCGGCAGAGATGTGTCGTTCTTTTGACACGAAAAGGAAAGAGGTCCATCGTCAAATTTTACAAAAATTGATGGGGATTCAATTTATGTTGAGTGATTCATATAATTAATCATCACCAGTATCACAAAGAGAGGTCATACCTAATATTATGCCCTTTACCAGGTGAAAAATGTTTCTTTCTTGAATATAATCTACCTTGTCGACTACTGGAAATCTAAAAATCTAAATTTATAACATCTTATGCGCAGATTTTATTCTCCTTTTTTCATTTTTTTAAATTACTTTTCTTAGTCTGTTTTAAGTTTTTTATCTCCATCTCATCCATATTTTGTTTTTTTGTCTGTCGTCGCCATAACTGTCATCGATTTTTCATCCTCATTTAGCCCCTATTAATATTATCCTTTCTTCAACCATGACAATGGATGCTTCCATTGACGAATTTGCTGACGATAATGATCTACGTTCATCTTACATCTTCTGGTAAATGCAGACGCAATCACATCTTCGATAAATTGTGCTCAGCGTAAGTTTTATTCTACGTTCCTTTCTTTTTCATGTACTTCTTTCCTTTTTATTCCTAACGCAATTTTACACATCAATTATTATATGATTTATTATATTCTAAATATCAATAAATCAGTACTGATTATGGAGAGCATCATCATCTTTCTTCTCAGTTGCGTGGAGCTGCTGATGATGTCATTGATGTTGTCTCATTACCATCTGATGTGTTTTTTATTCTTCCTACTACATGAGCTACGTCAGTAAGCCTGGTCCAGCCATGAAAACTCTTACCAAACGTCTTCAATCTCTACTTATTTCACCACATCTTCCTGAGCGACTTGCGACCATTTCTGCCGTCACTGCACTAATATATACTAAATCAGGAAGCATACATTCTCGTACACAACTCACTGCCAATGATTTCAACATACGATATATTTATCTTGTCAAAGACATGCCCACTGCCAAGTCGGCGTCCCTTAATCAGCATGATTCCTGATGTCTATAATTCTTCATCTCCCAGAGCAGTTGATCACGTCCAGATGAATGCGATTAATGTAATTGGTTAACGCACAGTTCCAATTTCGGCTGGTAAATATCTTCTTCCTGTTGACCGTGCTCGCGCTGACATGGTCAATAACGAGTTAGCCAGTGTTGAAAAAGCACCCAAATTTCTATTGCAGTACCAAAAGTATTTACGAACTGCCCTCTGGGATGTTATTTGGGCCCAAGATTGTTCAGTTTGCAAACAAGGGGTCCGTGCTAAGCAAAGAATTCTCAAAACTGTCATTATTGCCGCTAGATCTACTGTATCCAACCAGGAAATATTAGAAGTTGTAGACTTTATTCCAAGTACCCTGACTTCTCAGTTGTCACAGCCATCTCATTAGCCAAAATCCACACTTTCCGACGAGGATTCTCATATTTAGCAAGCGTTTTCCATGACAAGTATCCCTAGTCCCCCAACATCCGATACCGCTCCTGATGTGTTACTTTTCACTTATGAGCCATATCCCAATGATTTATCAAAATTTCCTGACACTGTAACTCCTATTCTGAGTCATGGCTCACTTCGCATGTTAAGCTCCCTCATCAGTTCTGCTGAAACCCTTCCTTACATTCAAGGTCCTATTTCAAAAATATGTAATTTCTCTCTAACTTTTCAAACTCATCCCACTGATCTTGTGAGAAAAGCAGTTGCGGAGATTCTCCCAGTTCTGGTTCGCTTGCATGCTGCCAGTGTAACAAACGATTTTATTCAAAAAGTTCATTTTTCAACTATGAAGCTAATCAAAAGAACGGATATCCCTCCAGAAGAGAGAGGAAACTCTTTGGAATCACTTACATCTACTAGCCAGAAAAGAAAAATTACTAATTACCGATACCTGTTGGAGGAAATACTCGCTGTTGAAAAAAGTCTTGTGTTATGTTTCAATTTATTACCAGATATCTCACGACTCGGTTCTCATTGCAATTTCAAATCTTGCCCACGTATCAAGAGGAAACCCAATATTTGAACTGGTTATTTGGAAGGATTTTCTGATGCGTATGTTCGAAAATAGTTTCATCAGTCTTCTTGTCCACTCTGTTGATTGGGTCTGCCGAGCAGTCCCGTCACTTGAAGGCTTTGTGCGAAGATGTCTCTTGAAACTAATTTCTCCAACTCTTAAGAAGAGCTTGCCGGATAAACGGACTAGAAGTTCGAAGAATACAATTAACATCCACAATTATGCACGGGGAAATGATTCAGACAACCATCAAATGCAAAGGACCGCATCAATTACTTTAACTGAATATTCATCTCATATCAATGGTATTCGAATCCATAGGTGTTCATTTTCTGTAATTGATATTAATAGAAAGGCCTTAGCTCAGCTGCTGAACCAAAAACCTTTTTTAAGCAATACCTTTTTTCAAATGAATTGCATCGAATTGACAGTTGTTCTTCCCTCACGGCGTAGTCTGATACTATGGCTTTGGAAGGGTTGCTGAAAATGTACCTGTCAAAGAAAGCGACGTCTCTTTCAAGAGATACATATGAAGTTACTCTATATAATATGGAATTGTTAATTGGAAAACAAATCTACCCATGTGTTGCTCTTAAGGCAATTGTAGAGTATGAGGGTAAGGGCATGAATTAATTCGATTTTACCTCTTTTTCAATCTGATAAGTTATTGGCTAAGTGGAATCAAATAGTGTGAAAACCCGAGCTCTCTCGGTTGGAGCCTCTTCGAAATTGAAGAAGTCGGCTGCGAAAGATTGGAAATCGTCAAAGAGAGCGAAGAGTCTTTCAACACGGCTTCAACCGGAATTTTAAACAGTGTTGGTGCAACTCGTTCTGGTGGCAGTTGATGAACCATCCAAAGTCGTCCGTTTTGTTTCTATGCGCTCAATTGACAGAGACGAATTTCATCCATATCTGCTTCAACCATTAGTTTTGAGTACCTTTTCATGCACCTGCATGATGAAAGCTTTGGAATGAGCGGTTCTTTGCTATCATTGATTAGTGGACTAGGTCGCGATATCCAAGAATACACCCTTCCAGATTTGATATCTTATCTCACTCACATTTTTGTGACATTAGAGCTAAATTTGCGGCACTTTTTAAGACAAAGGAGGGAAGCAACCGAGCTCACCCACACACTCCTTATTAGGGCTCAAGATTCTTTCAATCTTTATGTAAATTTGATAGATAATTCATTGACCCTTCGCCTAGGAGAGTTTCGTAATAATCATGAAACATAAGCAGCCTTACCTGTACTCATGACTATTGAGAAAATTGGTGGTACTAGTCGACTCGATTTGGAGCCTTACAAAGATTCGATTGTACGCTTACTTGTGTCTTATGTATTGGAAGCACGGGGTGCTGAACTTATTTTTCATCGGATAGAACTTTGTGCACTTGCTGCATCAGTGCAGAATACTGTATTCGTAATAAGGCCTTATGTAGAAAACCCAACATGGCTCTCGAGGCTTTTAGAAATTCACCGGTCTGAGACGAAGGC
>JAULBU010024698.1:13229-39247 GCA_032358235.1 Odonthalia washingtoniensis
CGTGGATCCCAACGATAACAAATATTCGACATAAACCATTCCGTCTATGGGAAGTAGGAATTTTTCGCCCGCGTGAGGCCTTTCCAGCGATTCTCATGTTCATTCGTCGCTAAGAGCAGTGAGTACTTTTGGCCTTGATATCTCGCATTGGTTAGTCCCTAGCTCACTTTCTGATTCTGTATCAAGGTGTAGGTCATCTCACATGTTTAGGTGCATACAAAAACATTCAGCTGATTGTAGACAATCGTAAGTCGTCTGGAGCGATGGAAAGTGTCTCAACTTTAGACAAAAGAACGTACTCGCTTGACTATTCAAATATTTTGACTAAGAGGGCAGAAGACATTCAACCAACTCTGTCGTGATTCGGTCTGGGAGGGTTACGATTCAGGAAACGAATTTTTTTCGATTGCGTCCCGGAATGATTTTGAGAAGAGTTGGAGTATGTCTCTTTCGAGAAGAGTTGGAGTATGTATCACTCGTTCGCAAATTATATCACCCATTTACGCGGAGTGAGGACTATTTTTCATCATTTCTTCTTGATGACCTCCACAAATTGATTCCAACTCCTCGCCTCTGCTTTCATCTCCACGAAACTTGTCAATAAATTTTGAACATTCTTAAGTTAGTTGGATCCCAATGTACATATTTACTTCCGGGATTTGATCCTCGAATGTTGTAGCTCATTGAACGGTTAAACAAGCACAGAACCCTACGGTATATCTTTAGAGCTAATATGAAGCAGTACACGATTCAAAGGCTGTCTGAAATTGTTCAATATGCTGATTCGTATTTCATCCTATACGAATCAGACACAATCTTGTTGGTTTGGAATTATCTTTGGCATGAAAGGAATTCTCAGTCACCACATCCGCCCCTGTCCATTGTAGCCTTCTGTCATTAATCAACAAGATTTCGTCAAGCTATTGGTGATGAATTCAATCCAGCCATTGCTTACTGCCGGTTCTATTGGAAACATTTTATAAGGACAAGACCCCTCGTGAAACTGTGGCATGTGCTATCCTGGACGCTCTCGAGTTATTTTGGTCGCTATTTGAATAGTATGTTGGAGCAGTTCTTGAAAGACTCACACATATGGTGAATCTCTATCGATCACACGTTATTCGGACGGAATCTTGATCAAGCCTTATCGGAATCGTTCAAATCATGGATCATCTCAAAGCTTTAGCAAATGTTGTTCATCCGCTGGTGATTATTCTTGATGAGATTCGCAACATTTTGCAGCTTGATGCAGAGGAAGGACCGCATTTTTCCACTGACCTTGATAATTCTATATCGTCTGAAGAATATGGTGCCTCAAAACGAAACCTAGCGGCCTTGTCAGCAGTAGTTCTCTATGAAATTGGCATTCGTTCTCCACGAGGGTTCAACGTCTATGTGTTGGTTGTCACCAAACTAAATAACAGTATTGTGAAGAGAATGAATACGTAAGATTAAATCTGCTTGAAAAACTTCCTCCCCCACGAAGTCCTCAGGCTTTACAAGAAATTCTTGAAGACGATACCAACCCTCAATTCGTACTGTCTCACTATCAAAATTTCTAGATGACATGCTCCCGCCTCGAAGAAACGGCTCTATTTTTACTGAACTCTATTCGAACACCGATGGAAGTCCAACATATTGCGGAGGAAGAACAACTACAGAAATGGAAGGTTGAAAGTCACCCCAAATCAGAAAACTAGGTCGAGGGGATATCTGATTTGGGGGTTGTGATTTTTCAACAATCCGGATGTCCGGAATTTAGAGCTTGTGTGCGGATATCTGAGTCCTATCCTATCTTTACAAATAACCTATTCAATGCCACATTCTTATCATGTCGGTCTTCCTCAATGAGTGACGCTGAAAAATCTCGAATTTCTAGCCCGGTAAACGCAGTGTTGATTTCACATCCAATTCCCTCGAATGTTCTCCAAGATCTGTTAAATATATTCGAGGTCATGGACCACGATGAGAAGCCATTTCTTGCTGAACTGGAAGTACTTTCTACAACCTCTTATCTCTGTAGGGCATTAGATAAGGCCTTGGGCTATCTAGAACAATATTTCAACCAAAATCTAGGAGAGCCGAATAAAACGCCTCAACAGTTTATTGGTGACGATGGCCTAGTTTCCATATATGATAATCTGGACCACTTCGAATCCGCAGTTGGGGCTATATATAATTATGATGAAGAGACCAGCAAAAGGCTACAGGAACGATGGGATGAACAGTTACAGAGGTGAGATGATTATTTGGTCGATTACGAAAGTTAAGTGGCCTCATTTAGAGACTCTGATGTTTTATATCTAGATAAAGAAATATGGAGTTCAAACCTCGGCCAACTGCGATGCCTTAACAAAATGGAAGAGTGGAGACGTATGTTAGAGATTCTTCATGAAACTCATGAAGATTTTAATGATAATCTCGAATTGCTTCGTGAGCTTGCGACCAAGGGAAAGGCGTTATATTTATCTTTTTATCTCGACCGTTGGGATGAATTCGGGGAATGGCTACAGAACATTGATGATGATACCTTTGGTGGTTGCTTTTACAGCTGTATTTTACTGATCAAGCGTCGGAAAAAGGTTCATACGGCTCTTTCTGATGCCGAACAGTATATCCAGATAGCTGAACACCACCTTGATTTCGGAACTCACTGCTCGTGTGTCTGAATGGCATCCTCTTGTCTATTTCAAGCCTTGGTCGAGTTGAAATAAATAATAGGATTATTACAAATCGCCGAAGATGATTCAGTTGTACATGGAAGGAGAGTTCTACTGGATATATGGGATAAGCGGCTAGCAGGCTATAAACATAAAAGTCAAACTTGGTACCAAGTTCTAATGACCGGCCTTATTCCCCTGGGTCCAATTTAAAACAAGTCGCAATTGCTATAGTATGCGATCATTTGTCGAAAAGGTGAATTAATTCCAATGGCAAACGAAGTACTCCATCGCCTCTTTTTCTCTCATACAGACACAGAATCGAGCAATGAGACTCAAGCGTTGAGTTCCATTTATACTACTGAAAAAGGTGGTGGCTTCTATGTTGATTTTGAAGACGTGAAGCATGTTCGAGCTATCAAAGATTTGGATCTCAAGTTCGCATGAATTGAGCATCTATGGGTATTGAACAAAGCGATGGACGCGTATCTAGCACTAGAGGGTTGTCAGTATGAGTTTCTTTCTGGAACTGACCACCAAGTGCAAGGTTCAACTGTTCTGCCTCACGATGCGCAACAGAAATAAGACAAGAAGTGTGATTTAGCAGGGTCTTTATTTTCAAAATTATCAAAATGGGGATACAGACTTCGAGATAGTGGTATCAATAAACCAATTCTTGATTATCGCCTTGTTTATCCAAAATGGGCTGCAAAAGTCCGGCCGACGTGCTACAAAGCTTGGAATTATTGGTCAGTGATGAACAGTGTCGGTTTCAAAGCTTTGATGGAAAGAAGAATGGTGGAACTGAGGAAAATTGAAAAATTCAATAGTTAGCACGAACAGATTCATCACATTAATTGGAGATGAAAAAATAGGTTTGTTGGCGAAGCCTATGCAGCTCTTTTCCAAAGACATTGACTTATGTGGGAGCTATAGGATTGGCTCCAAATTGTGACACTGTGATTTTGGTACGGTGCCTATGCAAAGATGTATGCTGAACTAGACAAGGGTTTAAAGAGGACAAATATTTTGAGATGGTTAGAAGTTGTATCTAAAATTATTTCCAGTTTACAATCATCACACACCGGTGTGCCAAAAAGAGTGACAGATCTTTCAACCCCCATTTAAAAATCACATTGTCGTGTAACGGTCTTTCCCTTGACAGTGGCCAAAATTGTTGGAGGTGTGGACCAAAAAAGAGGAATTTAGATGCAATTGAGATTCTGGAGAACTAGAAAAATACCATTAAATTTTTGTCGTGGAAGCGGGATTGGTCGCACAGAACCGTGTCTGAGTCGCCATTTTATGGACAGAAATGTGGATTGAAAAATTTGGAGAAACGTCAAAACTGTATTATGTTGAGCATGCCATGGATGGAATGTTTAATACACTGGATTCATTGCATTATGAGATAAGTGGAGGCTCCGGAACCCCTTATGAGAGATATTTAGTTTCTCTATTTGATCGAGATCGTCATGATGCTCAGAAACTTTTCATGGCTTTCCGCGCGGAACGGGATCGCGGCGCTGACGAAGAATTGTTTTGAGAATGCTTTGAACGGCAGTGACATCTTTATTATGAAGTCTTCAAGGATATCCAAAAACATCATCAGGGATTGCAAGAGCTACATTTAAAGCATCTTTCAAATGGACTCCTGGGTAAGAGAAGCGGTCTCACGATAGTAGTCCCTGGGACATACAATCTTTATGAAGGTACAGTTATTGTTGGTAGCGAGCAATTCAATCCACAGCTGCATGTGATGCGAAGTAAGCAAAGACCTCGGAAGTTGCCAATCATTGGAAATGATGGTCAGAAATATAAATTTATTCTGAAGGGTCATGAAGATTTGAGTCAGGATGAACGAGTCTTGCAAGTATTTGGACTAATCAACATATTGTTTTCAAATAGTAAACAGCGCATTCTATTGAATTGTATCTATTTGAAGACGTACTATGTGATTGTCCTCTGTGCCAATGCCGTATTAATGGAATGGGTCCCTGGTTGTGATACGATGCATTTACTGGTCAAAAACTACGGCAAGGCTTGAAGAGTACTTCCCAACATCGAGCATCTGGATATGCTTCGCTGTATGTCCGAACGAGAGAGACTGACTCTTTGCCAAAAAGTAGATATGTTTGAATACACGCTGCATAGTAGATATGGTGGAGATTTAGCTGATGTGTTATGGTTGAGAAGTCGAAACTCAGAAATATGGCTGGACCTGCGAACTAACTACGAAACAATATTTTCTGTCACGTCTGTTATTGGGAATTTTCTTGGTTTGGGTGACCATCATGCCTCAAATTTGATGATTTAAATACTCCATGGAAAAATCAAGCCCATTGATTTTGGGCTTGGTTTGAGGTTGCAATGAAAAGAGAGAAGTACCCCGACAATGAACCTTTTTGACTTACTCTGATTATTATAGGTGTACTGGAACCGTGTGGAGTTGAATGATACTTTCAAAACACGTCTGTAGCAAATCTTGACGTATTACGGAAGGAAAATGCAATAGAGGCCTTCATTTCTATGATGGAAGAATTTGTGCATGACCCATTGATTCGATGGGAGCTGCTAGGAGCTGAGTAATTGACGAAATTTAGAAGGGACGATCAAGTGGCTGTGACTTCGCAAGATAGACAATCGGTGGGAAAGATTATGTCGAAGAAGAGATTTCACAGGGCGAGGCGGAGAATATGTAAATGAAAACGTCGCGATGGAATGATCATTGCGGGTATTGGAGCGTGATGTGACAAATGATATTAACGAATACGTGCAAAATCTAAGGGTGACCAGAATTCTGAACGAATCTTTATTCTTCGAGGTAATGTCGAAAGCGAAAGGTAAAGGTAGTGGCGGCAGTAGATGCAGCCTGTGAAGCTGAAGAATCGAATGGAGTGATGGTGACGCCTCGTTCAGGGGGGAGAAAGACTGGACGAGGCGTACATGGAAGAAGTCAAGCAGATCTGGAAGGGGAAATGTTTGGTGTGACGCGAATTAGGTGTCGTGAAGCGTGCAGACGAGAGCGTATCGGAACGAAGAGAAATCTTTTGAATGATTCAAGGATGTGCGTAGTCATTCTAGCCCAGGCAACTATTCGTCTAGAACACTGTTTGGGTAATCAGATGATACTATAATTTGAAAATCAAGATTAGGATGAAAGGGATCAATTATCTTACAAAACTTGTCAGGCCTTTATGGTTCCATTGCCACGTTTCAGAGAGATTCCCCTATTAACCCTTACAGTATCTCGTTCTAACTGAACGTTACAGAAATAAAAATATTATTGTTGTACTTTACTGTCAAAAATCCACTTGTAGATAATTTCAGACATAGACGTAAACAGTTTACGATTCTCATTGGTACACTTGAACCAATAAAGTTCTGTATTGTCCGGTAGGAAACACGTGTAATTCATTTCAGAAATAGCCTCAAACAGTCTTCGATTCACAATGTTTTACATGAACCAATCAGAATATCAACAGTAGTCGTAAAATTGATTATTCAGAATTCTGACTGCTGAAATGGTGTGAAAAAAGATGGACAAGTCAGTACCAGGATTGGGGGCATATTTGAACATATTTTATGTACAAATATGAGCCCTTCTTGCCCCCATTTTGTACAATAAGTGTTGCTTTGGGGTTGCTACTAATAATCCATTGAAGAGGTTAGGCGGTATAAAAACCGGTTGTGACAACAGAATGTGGAGAAGCTTCTGACATAGGTTTAGTTACACCTTCGGCAATGTTCGATTCTGATATAACCGAAACGATATTTGATATCACATCTTTTATAAAAACCTTCCTTGGCAGCGGCAATATCGAGCATTAAGCTCTTTTCATACATACGAGACCCTTTGGAAATCACGTCAAAAAGTTATTTTGAGTCCGAATATAAGTCAAGTTGAACGTTTGAGTTTAAAAGCAGCGATACCTCTCCAGTCATTATGTGTGCATGGTATCGAAGAGGTCGCTAAAAGCGATGACCTCTTCCGTCTTTTCAGAACGACAAAGGTGTTCTGCCTCATACCTTTTGAAAAATACAATATTGGTATCACTTGATGGTTGCTATCGGTGAGGACAATAACGTTTCCCAGTTGAAATGGAAAATAAAGGTTGTTACTGAAAGATGCGTCTGAATAGATGATGATCCTGATTAATGATTTGTCCAGCTGAGTAAAGTTGATTGAGATGTTTTGCCGGGTTGTGTATTTTGTTGCTTTATTTAGCAGTCTTACGTAAGTTGACGGAGGTTTGAAGAAGTAGGGCTCCCTTCTTTTCGCAAGTCCCAACATTTCAAAAGCACAGTCGGGCCGCAATTGGGATGACCACTCAAGATTCATGCGCATGTAACGAAATTCAGAGAAATTTGACTCTTTTGGAAGTTGGTGAAGGTTGGAGATCCAGCGTTGCTGAGATTGTTGCACAATTCGATTTTTTTTGCTATGCTGTTACGTTCGTCGCAAGTGGGACGGCGGCTGAAAAGTTTGGTCATTTCAGTTCGTGTGTACTCCCCTGAGGAGTAATTCGGAAGCTACTAACCTTCTGGAACAGCAGTATCCTTATTCTATTTTACTGCTAGTGCCAATATAAGATCGAACTCGGATTTTGGATATTCCAGCAAATGTTTTCTAACTGTTGATCGTATGGGACTATGATACCTTTCACATATTTAAAGGCAGTTGTGTTGTGTGCTACTATACCTGTTTGCGCTACTTTAATTCCATCAACGGCAGCCATGCGAATAAATAAGTTACCAAAATTGGAACCTTGATCTATAATAATACGGTTGGGTAATCCGTTGTAGATCGATGAACACAGTTCTTGATCAGGGCGTTCCAAACTATGTTGGATTCCATTTTATTCGGTCAAACGCTGAACTAGACCTGGTACCTTCGTCAATGACATGAATAATCGAGTAATTAATTTTCTTGCTGGTGATAAAGAAAACATCCATGAAGATCCTCTCATTAAAGCGCGATGAGTCCGAGCCAAAAGATATTCAAACACACAGTGGCGCAGATGTGATCCTCTTACAGGGTTCACATCGTGGGGTTAAATCATTGAGGATATTCATGGTTCCAGGATCGACCTCGGCCTCGGTTGGATTAGTTCGCTTGAGCAGATTGAAGAGTTTGGTAGAAGTAGGGTAAAAAACTTCCGGTGTAATCAGTGCAGCTCGCTTCGCGTGTATTTGATATTAGTTGTGGGTACAGGTATCATTAAGGTGTGAAGGTGGGATAATGTGCTTCTGGAAACAGTCAGATACAAGTCTTCAAGAAAATATTTGTTGGTTCCATTCTTGCATTGTATTCGTATTGCGATGCGGTTGGGCACATTTTCCATCATAAGTTGATGTTCATCCAAGAGGTTGAACCCTATCAATGGCAGAAGATCAACTTCAACAACGTCTAGATAGACAGTAATTGTTTGCACTTTCTGCGGGGTTTCGAGTATGATCGATATTGTACCTATCGACTTGTAAGTTACGTCACTAAATCCTAATTACTAGGCAGATTCCTTCAATATCTCGGGTTGACAGTTGAAGTGGTTGTTGATTGCATCCAAAGCCCTTTTCCGATCACACTTCTTGGTGAACCGGAGTCGACACAAAAGGCCGGAACGTTAGGAGCTTCAAACTTCGTTTTACAAACGCTCAGATTGTTACAGTTAAGCTTATAATATGGAAAAAGAGTGGTAGGGTACGTCTGTATCTTCTAAAACAAATATTATCCAAAACAAATTGAAACACCACAATGTACTGTTTTTCTGTTCCAATATTTTTGACAATATCTTGGAAGCGAAATAAAGTGAGTGTAACTATTTTTTGGGTTTTCATATTTTTCCAATTTGTTGTCTATAAACTGTCGTGGACGCACGCGTGGGTGGACAGCTGAATATTTTAGAAGACTAGATCGAAGTATGCAATAATTTAAAATTATTGGTAGAAGTGTATTTGAACGTTACCCAAAATCTGGTATGAGCACATAGAAGTGGCACTTATTAGATCATTCCTGCATTGACTTGATAAGGACAGGTATGATTTGTTATATGAGTGGTGGTTTGTATGAGATGACCCACAAATGGGTGAAGTTGGACTATGAAAAACGTCAAAAATAACTTGTAGTGCGATGTCTGATACAACGAGAAGACAAAAGGAACGAATTTTACAATGTTCAAATGTGTACAATAAATCTATAGGTATAAATTCCAGATGAGGAACAAATAATGTAATTATTGAACCGAATCCAAGTAGGTTGAATGCCGTTCGAGGGGATGGTGATTTCTTATATGAAATTGGGGTTTCTATAACTTTGTACGATTTAGTGCCATTGTAACGTGAAAGTTATATGAAACAGAATATACTGACCACAAGAACTACATTAAAATATTACTTGATATATTTGGGGGATAATACCCCAAATCGAACAAGTATAGTATAATTAGCACTCCTTCGTTTTCTAAAAAATTATGTTTTAGAAAAGAAGGAGTGCTGATTCTACTCAATCTTCTTCGAGAAAGTTCAGGTGAGAGAGGATATAGTTTACCAGAATCCAGGATCGTCAGAACGTTTGTTTCAATTTCTACATCCGTATCTGGATAAAATGTTTCATTTCTGAATGAGAAGATAGTGGTTCCAATGAATTCTTCATTCTAAAGTAAACATTACGAATGTCTCGAAGAGTGGTTGCGAAGAAGAAATGTTATCAGTCAGAAGATACTTGTCTGAATTGTGTAATTATTGAGGCTGAAGTTGATGATGATATACCTGTTCCAGAAGGATATATGAGAATATGGTTTGCCAAATTGTCGTCTTTGATACGTATTCGGAGTGATGGATCATGTAAACATCAATGTAAAAACAACTCTGATGATTTTGAAAGACCAACAGATGATGAAATATGCTATATACAGTTTTTCGAAGTGGTACCATCACAAAAGGTACATGTTGACGAAGTAGATGCAGTGGTGAACTGTATAAGGCTGTAGTGGCAAAGAACAGAAAGAGGATCAGAACAAACGTATCCCGCAAAAGGTTTTTGGTGTTGGATCCATGGAAGATATTGGAGTAAAAGTGAACTTAGTTCCCGCAGATACGGAATTGAATGTCATTTCAATCAAGGTGAGGAGAAAGGTTGAATATGATAAACTGAGAAACCTTGAGACTGGATAGGCAGCAGATATTTTCTATGTCAATTGATTTTATAAACCACGTGGTGAATTGTATGAACATAAACAAGTGGATGACATGATTTAGTAAGAGCACAGTTATTTTGATTCTTCAATCTGATCTATCGCATCCTTTGATGAAGAAATCATTTTTCTATTACTTCGTGTTCGAACAATTCGTTCATTCACATGATCATATTATTCATCACTTCCATTAATTATTCTTTTCTTCTTAAATTCTTCATCCTATTTACTACATTTTCAAACTTCTCTTCCATTTACATTCTTCTTTCCTCTAACACTACCAACAGTCTTATCCTTATTCCTTTTACCGGATGTGTCTAATTATTCTTCCGAACTCTGATTCAATTCAAGTTCGGTCGACGTTGTAGTTACTTTTCTTTGTCTGTTTATATATTTTTCTTTCTCATCATCACCAGATGACGATTCAATCGTTACATCCAAATAATACTCTCCATCTTCACGTACTTCTTCTTCCTCAACGCTTTCATTCAATAAATCAATCGCATCCTCAGATCTAAAAAATTGAATGGTGTGTCCAAAGAAGGTGATTGAAGAATGTAAAAGTATAACACTACACCGTACCATGAACATATACACCTAGAAAAGGTATTGGCATCAATATTTATGTAATACCTGTTGTTAATAGGAAGTTTGAAAGACAAAGTGTTTTTAGATAATCGTTTTGTAGTCGATAGACTACAAAACGATTATCGATATCTATCTCGGAACAAAATTCTGGTGATTCAACTTGAAACTCTTGTATTGTATTATTAATTTTATTTTCTATAAATTTCTTCAAACTTTTCATTGCATCATTAAATGCAATTGAGTTTCCTACAGGCAGAAGTTGCTTCAGACTTCCTCTGGCATCTTAAGGAATTGTACTACCCTTCGATGTCCATTTCATTGCATATGAAGTTGAAGACGGAGTTAATTTTGATGATGGAGTTGCTGGAATTATTTCTTCATTGTTTTCATACTCATTATTTGGTTCAATAAGTCCTTCATATTCCTCTGCTACATGTTCAAATGAGTCGACAATTGAAGTCATGATCGTGTCCATTATAATAATTGACATTATCGTGTTGTCTCCATCATGTTTGATATTGGTTTTTCTAAAACCCCCGAATGAAATTCATGCTGGTTGATTTCTAAACAATATATCGACTCCATAATCATTTAGCTTATAATCTTTGTTACAACTGTTTGAACAAATGTCTGAAAAACTGCTTGTTCTCCAAAATTTCTTATCTCCGTCACCGTTAGAACGTGCGTGGTGTAACTTTTTATATGCTTCTGAAAATTTCTTAGCCTTCATATAAGTACCTTCATCATCACCTAGTTTGTCACTGGCAGTAAAAACTATATCACCATATCCAAGACAAGAAAAATACAATTGTTTCACCTTTGCTTTTTGGACACTTATACAACATTAACAAGCCGATTAAAACCTTCTCATCAATACTTCGCTCTCAAAAGCAAATGTATACATAGTCCCCTCAATTTCGACGGATGCTGCTTTCTCAATTTTAAAGTGAGAGCGGAGAACGGAGAAAATGTAAAGCACATTGTCATATAAAATTATACATAACATCAACAAATGATGTAAACATTTCCGCATCTTCTGATTTTTCCCTTACTTTTGTTTATGTAATCCATAAGGGGACCTCTCGGTGTATGAAACGAACCGTCACGTACAACCCTTTTGGAGGAGTCTGGTATTGGCAAAACGGCTGTATGTGTAGCAACTACAACTGGTGCCAGGTAGTCGAATACAGCCACGTGTGAATTAAGGAGCTCATCTTTGTGTAGTATTGGATGTGGATTTCAAGTAGTTCCCTGAAAGCGCGAAAATCGTAAAGAGTTTTGGGTGCAGTTACGGAGGTCTGACTCTTGGAGGATCGACTACAGTACGCGTAAAGTGAGGATGATTTATGTACTGTATGGATGCCATTTGATTGGTTATGCACCTATCGAGGCCTCCTATAAAAGGAAGAGCATGATAGATGACGGAGGAAGGGAGTACAAAGAAAGGTAGGAGGTTGAGGCGAAGTAACTGCGCTAATGACACCTAATTATTTGTATCAATATGAATACTTGAGTGACTTTGGGATTGTTGGAGTATCAATACCTTTACGGTAACGACAGTAGATAGAGTTTATTTTGGAATGAGAAGTGAGGAAAGGAGAGATAGGGAGAGAGAAAGAAATGGTGCTGATGGAATTATTATAAAGGGAAATAATTCCAAGAGCTCACCCAAGACACTAGTCCTGGTTTGTCGGCAGAAGCTCAGATGGTAAGCCTAGGATGCCCACGTGTATATATAAAAACTACGGCAGCATAGATCTAACTGTCTACTGTGGTGTAGGTGACCATGTACAGTTCAATAGGTGGGTGTAATTCTGTATATGATGTTACACGTGTAGGGAAGTTGAGGATGCTGTTCTATAGATATGTTATTTAGAGTCGTTGAAGCTATTTTTGTAAAAAGTATCAGGAGCTGGGCTAATCAGTCTACCTATTCGCTATTGGGACTACCATGACAAAGTGAGGTAAAAACGTATACCGGTGTGATACAAAAAATTGGTATTTCCTTGTGATACGTTTTTTCCATCGTCCTGAATTGAACCAAGGTTGATGGCATGAGGTACTTGATGATATGTATTCGGGAAGAGATATGGGGTGAGAAGAGTATTTGTTTTAGCATTATAACTAATATGATTATTATTATTGTTATTGTTATCTAATTATTTGTTGTATTAATTTATTTGTTTTTAATATTTTAAGGTAAAGTTTTACTTTTCAGTTGATCGAATGCAGTGTCTATTGGCAAAGAATTATCTGAGGTTTTGTAGTTAATCAAAGTGTAGTCAGTACCAATTTGATTATGAACATAAGTCTATCCGCAATTGAGAAGTTAGGTGATCTAAAGGTATTGCAAAGGGTTGAGTACCAATCAAAGTTTTGTTCCCCCTTTTTGATAGTAGAATTCGTACCAATTTGTCTAATGATTTGTAGAAGCTGAAGTGGCTTTTGAGTTGAGAATTATATTCAAAAAGGGAGTGGGTAGAGCAGAATATAATTTGAAAAGAAGAGAGGAAGTATGAAGAGAAAAAAGTTAGTGAAGGTCGTCCTTCTCGTGCCTGATGATCTATTGAACAGGATTTGGAGTGTGAGAAGCGGTTGAAATGATGGTACGCAAGACTGCTTTGGCCATCTGTTTTGTTAAACCGTCTACAACATTGGATTCTGATCGGATGAGTCCAATGTTGGAGATGTCGCGGGGTTTGAAACTATCACTGGTAGCTGCGACGTCCATACTTCCGCACTTTTCAGAAGTGCGTGATCCTTTTTATATTTTATCAAAGAGGTATTTGCAGTCAGTAAAGAGAGTAAGTTGAATATAACGGTTGAGCAGTGTGCTAATTTCTGCGCTGAGGGTGGTGGAGCTGTTGCAGAGGTCTGAAAACGCGACAAATTCTTCCGCCATTGCCTACCGTCATAAAACGTTTGCCTTGTAAACGCTTTGCCTTGAACGATTAAAATCTTATCGGTATAACATTTTAGTTCGTGTCTGATAAAAAGATGATTGAGCCAAGTTGCGACGATTGGTCAAGGTTGTTTCCAAAAAACATTGGTGGAGCCTATGAATTTTATGGTTGCCAAGTCAAGGGATGGGAATTAGATTTTGATGTCATAGCGTAGTGCGTAACGGATTGACCTGTTGAGATTTTGGATGAATATTGAAGGAGTACACGTGATTGTTGATTCTGTTGCCTAGATTTACTGGAGATTTCGAAGAGGCAGTCAGGTCGCGTATGTGACAGCCATGCGAGACGAATAAGCATTAATATAAATTCTTTGAAGGTTCATATGAGTGTATATATTCCAATTTTTGCATGTAGTGCAGACGAGATTGTTGAATTATTGAGTCCCTGTTTAGTTGAAGGCGGAATCCTGCAAAGTCGAAGGGTATGGTTGAAGACGGATTCATGTTGAATTGCTGTTACGTTTGAATTTCAAGTAGATTGAAGTTGTCATCGCAGGCCCTGAACAGGTCATCGACATGGCTACCTCAAAGACCAGAAAGGGTCCCATTTGTGAGTATAAATTTGACGGAAGGGTCGGAGGGTAGCTGGGTCATTTTAAGGACTTGGATATGACAGGGTTATAGTGTTTCAGACAATAAGTATCTAGACTCTGATAAACCGCAAAGCAGTTGCAGAATCTGCATATATTCATCTGATGATAAGTTGCGTTCAGGGATGTCTGAGTCAAGGAATATGTCACGTGCTAGGGGTATTGCCGAATGAAAATACGCCTGGGTTACGTGAGAAGTCTAAACTCGTAATCCATGAATTGAAGCGAAAGCGAGAAGGAGGCGGATCAATGCTAGTTGTACAGTTTTAGAGGAGTGCACCATGAAGTTCTTTAACTTATCACAGTGACAACTTATTACGAATCTTGCCTTATGAATTATTGATCCGTCCACAGAATATTTCAAAGTTAGGACAAACTGGCTAGTGAGATGTTGCCATCTTGCGGAATTTCTTCACGTAGAATTACCCGGAAGGTCTTGCGCTTGATGAGGTTCGCAATTACATTCGGCCTTTTATTTAGCATTTCAGTTGTTTGGCTTCGTGAGTCTTCAAGGGGGATGATTTCAGTTAAGAAAACATCATCTTCGAGGACCAAGGAACGATAGCTGTTAAAACTAGAATTTATATCCTTCATAAAGGCAGTATATAACGAGCTTGGTGGTATGTAGGGATTAATTTGAGTAATTTAATAGGGCAGCGGCTTCTTTCCAGGGAGATAGAAGATGTGGACCAATTTCAAATTTCTGTCACATGGTGAATAAGACTTTGAAGGGGCCTACGTATTCACTATTTTCATAACAGTGGTATTGATCTATTGAAACCAACATGTAGTCACCAGGTTCGTAAACTTGGTCGGTTGCGTTCAGCATGTTGTGTCGCAGGACTCTCCATATTCCCATTTTATCCATTATGACCTTTATCTCGGTGCGGATCATCAGCTCAACTCCATCGCGCTAGTTTTTTGGAGGCCGTAGATCGTACTCGGCTGGAATGTTCATCTTTGTAAATTCACCAAAAATGACGGCGGAAGGGACTAATCAATCTGGGCCCGCAGTGTCGTTCATGGACTTAACCGCGAGAGTGAGAAGTAGTTCGAAGTCTGTTTTTGGGTAGGCCATGAACAATTTGGAGACCGTGGTGCGAATTTGTTCGTGAAAAATTTAGCATATTCTTAGCCCATTGTGCGCTTCTATACCAGTCTTCCCCACTTTTGAATCGTCCAGTGATGACATTCTAATGAAAGAGTCGCCAAAATTACCACCCTGGTATACTATGCTTCTATTAGGTAGACCACTGTATATTCCTGTACATTTCTTGAACAATGCGTGCCAAATGGTACCAGTTTCCATGTTCTTGGGACGGTCTGCCGCGCTAAAGTGGGTCACTTCATCTATCACATGCAAGATTTCATGTTTCTTTTTCTGTATAGTGATGTAAAAGACATCCATGAAGATCGGCTTGTTGAACCGAGTGCTGTGTGATTCGAAGTCGACGCGAAAGCAGAGTGAGGCGGAGCTCACTTTTTTTCATGGGCCGCATTTCGAGGTAATCTCGCTGAGAATAGTTAGCGTGGTTTTGTCGGTACCGGATGGGTTCGTACGTGGTAACAGGTTGAACAACTTGGCCGGGTTGCATGAAAGAAGGAACGATGGAGAAGCTTCAATTCGCTAGTCGTAAAGTTGGTATGTATGATGACATTTGGAGCAAGGAGGGTTTGTAGTTGAGATGAAGGGCTCCTAAAGATTGGAACGAACCATTCTACAAGAAGGTACACCTTATTGTCATATTTAAACTGTTTGCGTCTAGCTATCTTGTTATTGACGTTATCAATCATGAGCGCATGTGAATCAGGTATATGCAGTCCTATGGGAGGAGGGACTTTGAAGTCAACAACATCAAGCGCCATCGAGATGTTGGGAGTTTAGGCTGGCGTCACGGAGAGGAAGGATGCGACGTCTTATGACTTGAAGTCCTTTTCACCGAATTTGAAAGAAAGGTTAGAAGGAGTCAGGGGGAGTTTATGTTAAAGAAGCTCTTGATTTTCTTCAGGGCTGGTTTTTCAACAACACTACTGGGAGCTCCACTATCTACAAAGAATGATGAATTGAGGTTGTAGTTTAGATTTTCATATGTGGTGGATAGAGCAACGCTGTTGCAGTTCATAATGTTGTTGTCTATTGATGTGACCTCTGGGGTCCGTTGGTGATAGGTTCATTCTCGCGAATTGATCTCATTGCGACAAGGGAAGGCGTAGAGTATCTAATTGAGGTGAGCTGTGAGAACAGTTTTGTCAAGATATTTATCTTCATTGTCGCCATCTGGGTCGCAATTCATGTTTGCCAAAACCCGAGAATTAAAGGTGTCAGCCTCATCCTCTAGAGAGCTGTTGTATTCTTCTTCGATGGAGTTGGGAATATGTACCGCAGAATCGAGGAAATCCAACACATGGCCGTTAATCACGTCCAATAGTAAATAAACGAATTTCTCACCATTTCTCAGCCTGGTCGTAATGTAACTTTTCGAACCTCCAGGAGAGCATTTGTGGGACGGCGACCATGGTGAGAAACTGCACCTATAACATAAGAGTCGGCGTGATTGATGGGCTTGGTGGAGCGGAGGTCTCTGTTTCTGAGTCTGAACGTTGCGCTTATGATTCGATGGGACTTGTCATGCGTTGAATGGTTGTCGGTTGTTCACGTTGCGGTTGTTGAAATTTCTGAATCCACGGCGAGGGTTGGGTCTGTTGTATTAATTACCAAAAAAGTTCAGTGATGTTGAATATGTCAAAGGTTGCTTAGACAGGGTTGTTTCTTTTCCCAACGCAATGGAGTGCATGAGAGCAGTTTTGAATGTCTGGAAAGTATGATTTTCGCTTATGACATTGGTTCTTGGAATTTTAGCCCAATCGAAGGAGGTGACTGTGAAGATAGGAATTTCAGCTTGTAGGTATCGTTACGATAAATTTCGACACGTTTAGGGTTAAGTTTGTTTATATACGCACACATGGGAAAAAGTCCTATGCCTTCGTCACTTACTCCGTTTTCGACCATAAATGTTTGCAAGCCGAGGCTATCGAGGCGGAGTTGCATCTCTTTTTGACGGTCTGCTGAATCGCAGTTGTCGATCATTATTTATGTGATAGTTGAAAAGGACTTTAATAGAATGTAGTTGAAAAGGTAGAGAGTGACAGCTGGTTCCTTTAAGATGTTGACGAAGAACAGAGCCTTCATTCCATCAGAAAGTTTTAGTTGGGCGGAAAAGATGGAATAATCGCGAATCGTGTTTGTGACGCTTTCCTCAATGTCGCCAAGAAATGTCTTATCTTTAACGTTTGACGCAATTGATTGCGAAATTTTACCCGCATCCATTTATTGCATCGGTTACATTGTAGATGGTTCCATGCGGGCATGGTGAATATCTGGTGGCTGCATAGGAGGTTGTTTACCGAGCAGTCCTATTGGATGATGCGTTTCAATTGGGGATTCAGGTTGGGGTTGAGGTATTGGAGGCGGAGCTTGCACTTGGACTAGTTTCGGCGTTTCGACAGGTGCTTGGACTATGGCAGATGTATTAGGTACGGGGGGAGTGGCGATGACGGGTCTATTCCATGAACGGAGGAATTAGGCTGGGGAGATGATCGGCGATTGATTCGGCGATTGCGCAAGAATTCTTGAACGATTGATTGGAGGTCCGTGCGACTTCGTTGAGTGATGATTTCAAACAAAAGGTGTGTGATGCGCTAATCGGTAAAGACATCAACGTCACTTCCCTGGAGTGTAGAGATCGTTTTTATGGTTTGGTCCTGGAGCTGGTATATTTCTGTAATGTCTTTCAAAAGACTTACAGGTGCTAGGGACATACTGAGGGACGCGTCTTTAAAAAGGTGTCGGTCAGCTGGGATACCGTCTTTGAACTCGCAGAGAAGCCCTACGAGATCCGCCTGAATTTCCTCGGATCTATGATCCAAGATTGGATGGTCACCGGGGAAGGTTTTAGCTGCTTCTAGTAATGCAGTCACCAGAGGTTCTGCGTGCGGATGCTCTCGGTTAGACAGATGCAACGTTTGTAGAGTTTTATGTCTTCCATCGTGAACGTTTACGAGCGTCCTGAGCGATAGATAGGTTGCGAGAAATGGATGGAAGAGAAATCTCAACTTGCGTCTCTGGGTCTATCTCTGTTGGATGGATGTGTATGAGAGTTGGTATTTTGTTGTCTTGAAGATGATATTATCCGTAGTTTGACGTTGTTAAATTTTCTTATAATTGGAACCACTTTATGGTAGTTGTTCGTTGAGTTGGCTATTGTTGGGGCTTGATGTCACTTTGAGTGTGTAGTGGTGCTAGTTTGATGTTATTGTTGTTAGTTGGGCATATTATGATTCTGAGAATCCTTGTGCTTTTTGTGGTTCCTTTTCAATTCATTTCGATGTTATTGTACCAGATCAAGAATTCATATTGTCGAATATATCTAGTATTAGCGAAACGGCTGTATGCTTGGCGACTATAACTGGCTCCTGGTAGTCAAACACAGCCACGTACGAATTGGGGAGTGTATTCTTGTGTAGAATTTGATGTTGATTCCTAGAAATACCCAGGGAGCACGAGAATCGTAAAGAGTTTTGGGTGCAGTTACGGAGGTCTGACTCGTGAAGGAACGACTACAGTACGCGTGAAGTGATGTAGATAGCTGTACTGTAGAGAGGCCAATTGATTAGTTATGCACTCATCGAGGTCGTCCTGTGGAAGGATGATGATGAGAGATGATGGAGGAAAAGAGTACAACAAAATGTCGAAGACCGGGTGAAGTAACTGCGCTAATGACACCTACAAATTATTCGTATCAATACGCATAGGTGAGTGACTTTGGGATTGTTGGAGTATCCATACCCATACGGTAACGACAGTAGATAGAGTTTATTGTGGAATGAAAAGTAAGGAAGGAAAGAGAGGGCGAGATGAAGAAATGGTGCTGGTGGCATTCCTATAGAAGGAAAGAATTCCAAGAGCTAAACCAAGACACTGATCTTGGTTTGTCGGCAGAAGCTCAGATGGTAAGGCTAGAATGCCCACATATAGATATAAGAACTACGGTAGCATAGATCTAACTGTCTACTGTGGTGTAGGTGACCATGTACAGTACCGTAGGTGGGTGTCATGCTGTATATGATGGTACACGTGTAGGGAAGTTGAGGATGCTGTTCTATGGAGATGGTATTCAGTGTGGGTGAAGATAGTTTTTTAATGTGGATCAGGGGCTGAGTTGATCACAACCCTCTTGTCAAACTCAGTAATCTCGCGACATCTTCCTCTCCAGTGTTTTTTCTCTACATCCTCTTCCTCATAATTTGTTATATTAGTATTCCAACTCTGATTTGATTTCATATCCGAAAATGATGAAAAAGAATCTCAAAAACATACGGATGTGCGGAAAACGTTATTATATCAAAAAGGGTTTTAATATATTTGCATAATTCACTCGGCAACATCTTTTCAGCCATCTCCATTCCGAGACATTCCTTGTTTCCCTTAAAAGCATTTTTAACCTTACTGCATGTTGATTAGTTTGTAGTTATAATTGTTCCCGCAAACTCATCATTTATTGTTAGCTTTTCAATGACCTGTTTGAAAAGACTTATCTTCTCATGGTACAGCTTCAGACTTCGCATGACTTGCGAGGTAATTCTTTTGTTGTATTCACAATCAGATTTCACATGGTTTTACTTGTCAATTGGAATGGTGACAGTACAATGTATAACCCCAGTTCCTTTCCTTATGGAACTCATTGCACGCGTACTAAGGTTAATTCCATCATTACCAGGAACAGATAAATCATTGTCACTACTATCATTATCATCTTTCCTACTTTCTTATCCTTTCCTCCTATTTCGCCTTTGTAGTCTTGAAAGAGAATAATCACAATTGAGGCGTCTCATTTATCGCAGATTATGAGTAATTTAATCATTAACATGAACAGACAAAACCTCATCTTCATCATCAACATCATTCCCATTATTTTCCTGAATTTTCTGCATGTTGCTGTTTATCTTCCTTGTAGTGGTGACATATTTCAATTGATAATATATTAAGAAGAATATTGGCGGTTGATATTATGACAGATCTGAAGTAATACGATGGTTGAAAAAGTTGTAGAGTGGTGATATTATTGTATAGTCGGAAGGAGTAGAAGATGAAATGGTGAATATATAGAAAAGAACATTAGGAAAACCCTGACGTTTGATATTGGTAAATTACTTAAATAATATGACTGTTTTGAATCGGTTATCGTCATGGGATTTACAATATCCAGTAGTTCACAGGAGGGATCGCAGCCGTTACAGCAGTTGGTGTTTGCTTCTAAGAGAGATTGTAGCTAAATCAGGTGGTATCACGGATGATATGCAGATTACCCAATGGTTCAGACGTCACTGCAGTTTGAGAGAATTGTTAAAACGGCCGTGTAGTTCCGATGAGATCATATAACCAGGTAGAATAAGAATAAACAACTGTGTATGTACAGAAGTTGAACCAAAGAAGGCTGGATATTGATGGAAGTGAGATGTAGACTAAGATTTCCGTTACAGAAAAGAAGATGATAGCCGTTCAGATTCATGAATCCATAGTTTTCAAACGGAGATGCACAGGTTATGGCAGTTTCAACCAGAAATAATTATCAGGTTGATGGTTGTAACCCCAGAATCCTAGTCACTTGTTACTCTAATGTAGCAAATAAATTAAATCCTCCTGGTATTTTTCGACTGAATCAGGATAACTTCAAATCGAAATGATGGTAACGTTTAAAAGCACGATTTTCGTTTTCCCTCTTATCTGTTACAATGGTACCATACATGTGTCACAAGTTGTAGATTAAGTAATTATTTCATTATGATGATAGCGACACGTATAATCCATTACAATGCTATTCATTCACAATGCCATTGCACATATACGTTTATGGAGATTAGTTATGGTTGAAACTTTAATTATTTAAATTATTTCTAAACTTTTGTAGTACTGTACATTTTTGGGCCAAATTATTACACTGTGAATTAAACTATTTTCAAATCGTAGTCGGTTCACTTCACTGAAAACGTTTCTGGTTCATGTGCTTTTTTTTCGTTCTCCAGCATCCATCACGGACATAACCACTACGACAAATCATCAATACTGTCTTCATCCAGATTATCGAAACCACCGTCTACATCAATGATCGTCTTCAACTACAACTGAATTTACCAAACTATTTGCGCATTCGAGCCCCCGGGTTTCAGGATAATTGCCCCAATTTTGTTCTCGACTTCAATCTGTAACACAAATTGTTATTATTATTCAAATTTTCGTCTATGTAATATTCACAATTCGCTGTTTCATATATTGTCCTTGCAGGTGCGTCTAATAATTCATATATTGGTACCATATCATTGTTACTATATATATATATAAGAGGTACATTTATTTCATTGTGTATCCTCATCATCATCATACTTTTATTGTTCATGTTTTCGTCTCTTTTATTATTATGAATTGATTCATCTATTCCATTCATCATCACCGTACCGTCGTTATTTTTATTTCTACCACGATCATCATATGGTTATTTACAGCCGTCTTTTGTTACACATGTTGATTTAATTAGGATTTTTGATGCTTTTCAATACATTGTCACCATATACAGAAATATCCTAAATGTCGTTCTCAAAATGGTTTCCAATGTAATCATCATATTGCCCTGCAAGTGGTATGAAAAAGTATCTTAAACAAACAATTGGCGGAATGAATAGGTCTTGGTTCCCATCCTAATCGTATTAACTTCTTCTTTTGATTTGATAGTAACTGACCAATGTATGTTTCATCTGGTTCATTATCGCTTTCTTCCTTTAATGTCCGATCAGGTACGACTATTTTCTCATTTCCTCGTGTTAACAAATTTAACAGCGTATGTGTTGTTGATCTAACAAATCTATAATTCGATCCTACTAGTTCTTCTTCAAGTTTTGTATTTTTTGTGGATTTGTCCATATGAACAAAGTAAATGGTCCATATTTTTCGGTTTCCCATTTCATTTTCCGTTCTTCCTCCATCCTCGTCTTAGTTATTAATTCTAGTTTGTGATTATTTTTCGTTCTATATTTATCATAAACTTCATCTGCCTCATCATCAATCATCAATTCATTTTTAATAATATCCAAATCTTCTACTTCGGAATCATCTCCTTCAGTTTACCAATCATCTATTACATCAAGTTTATCGAATTCATCTTTATCAATGTAATCTTCATCATATTCGTCATGAAAGCATAAATTTGTCTCCAATAATTTCTCGCCATTAGTTCCTATTCATCGAATTCTTCACAGTTGTCTTCTTTTTTAATAATACCATAATCATTATTACCTATATCGTGGTATTCTAACATATTTTTATGATATTTATGTGGTTTCCTTCATTCTTAACCATACGATGTTGCTAATTTTTTAAATTATTTCCATCCTCGCTATAATATATCTACTGTGCTTCTTCGTCGTTATTGAGGTCATATGATAATCTGTTTCTCCAGAGTCTGCCAATATCTTGTCGATTACGGTATGTTTGGTTTTGTTCTTTAAGTTGAGGGTGGCAGCGGAGAATTCCTTCCTTATGTACTTATCATTAGGCCTATGTTTCTCTCCGCAAACACTACAATCCTGTACACTCCTCATCCAATTAGCTGGTAATGCTTTATTCAGACTATGCAATTGATTTTGGAATGGTGCTCTATGCGGCTTTATTTCTTCAATCGTTTCGTGAAGTGTTTCGGCTCTATCATCTTCTTCGTCCTGCACCCCATTATTCTTGTATTCATAATCACCATAATCATTTTCATTACTATCTACTACATCAAATCATGTCGATGTTGACGGTTGGTGTTGAGTTGATGCATTCATGATGACTTTTGGAGTTGAATCTCATATTTAAACTGCGTCGACGGTATGTTGTAATAATGGTTGATTGGAATATAATTGTGGAGTAGATTGATGATAAATGAGGCTTAAGTAGTAGAGATATTGATGTGCAAAAACATACTAATTGACTCTACATGGAGTATCAGCACGCTCGACTTTGTCTTTCTTTTCCCAAATCCAATTCGAGACGTGCAAACTGCGGATACCTACACCATGAGAATGTAAAAAAGTAAACGGAAGCGTATGTTCATTACCGTAAGTTTCCATTGTTGTTTTTCTTTCATTTTTCTTTCATTTTTTAAAAATAAATTGTAATAAATAAATTTTTAATAAATAAATTACTAAGACCTGCCACCTGCAATTATCGAGGTATCTAAAATTGTCATCCAAACATTTTTGAATCACTTCAATGTTCATTGGACTTCAGTACATTTAATTTTGGAATAAACCTGACCGATTGGGATCTTTATCTTGTTTAAAATAGACCACTACCCAACGCTCTTTCGCCAAAACTAAAATCTAGTCCATGAAACTACAAACATTTTCAACTTTAAGACATATCAGAAACTTGAAGTTGGTTTCATCAAAATTCCTTGATCAGGCAGGTAATAGCTACTGGTTTTCTCCAAAATGTTTTGTAATTTCAATAAAGTTGATTGAAATATTCTTCAAAATAAATGAAATGTTATTCTATGAATAATGAGATGGGTTTCAATATCTTTTGGAAAATGGGTTCAAATCATTTTGGATTTTTCCAATTGTTTTCCATAATTTTGAGATTGATTGTCTTAACTATTCTGTACATTCTCCCTAAAAACTGCCAAAGTAGACCCCAATAAAAGTCAAAAAACATTTTCAAGAACTTTTGGTCCCAATAATCCAACCCTATTTTGGGCAAAGTAGAATTAGGAAGTTACTGACGTAAGGCGGTGGGCGGTGGGCGATCATGAAAAGTGTCAAAAACAGATAGAGAAGAAAGTGAGAATGGTGCAAATATTGCTTGTGTAAAGTGATATCCAAACAATTTCTCACCATAATCATCATCCTCTGGGGGTATTGATATAGTTTCTGGAGTGTCACAATCGTTCTGTAGGACTTGTGTTGCGAAAGTTTCTTTATCATCGCAATCGTGATGATTGTGGTTGTCATTATTATTATCGTCCGTCATTTCATCTTTTGTCTCGAGACCGGATATCACAACTGCAAGAATAAATACATATTTCCCCGCTGTTTAGACAAGAATTTATGTATCTCTTTATCGAACCGGAAAGCAACGGTGCGACGGAGACCAAGGTGGAAACCACAATTGTAATAAAGCTTGTTACGGTTGTTCGTTTGGTTTTTCTGCGTTTGTAGAAACGGTTGAGACGATGAATTGCCGTTATTTGGTCGGTTTCGTTCGTTGACGTTATTATTGGAGCGGTAGTTGGAGTTTGCTTGAATATTGAAACGGCAGGGTGCGGATTTTTTGACGGTTGCCGAAACGTTTTATCGGACGAGTTGCATATTGACCGAAAAGTGTGAGGTTCGGTACATCTTTAGACGTGCCATAATTACTTAGGATCGTCTCTTTCTTTAGGGTGATAGATTGGATAAGGGCCTTCTTCAGCGTTTGGTAGTTAGAGTTGCTTGTTAATTCAATTAATCTTGGAATCTTTGCCCAGAGGAATGATTCTACCGCTAAACTGAGAATATTGAGCCTGTAAGTTTCGTGACGAAAGAGCTGGATACATTGAGGATTAACTTTGTCGATGAAAGAGCACATTTTTGTAAGGCAAATTGAATCGTCAGTAATCTCGTGTTCCGTCATGAAATTCACCATGTTTAAATTGCCAAGTCTTGATTGGGATTCTTTTTGTCAATTGGCAGAATTATACCCACAAATCATTACGTACTTGATAGGTCAGTGGGACATCGATTTGTACCAGTTATTGAAGAAATAGGTTTCTCCTGGCTCCTTCTCTATATTGCCGAAGAATAGAGCCTTTTTTCATCATTCAATTCCAGTTGCTCGGTGTAGCATGCGTAATCGTGCAGTGTATTTGAAATACTTTCATCAATCTCGGCTGGAAAATATTTTTCTTTAAAATGTGCCCAGATTGACTGAGCGATTTGACCAGGGTTGAACGGCTGTTGATGATGATGTTGCTGTTGATCGGCATTTATTCGTTCCGATGAGAAGGCAGAAGAGCATTAAGGCTATCCAAGTAGTCCCTTTGGATGGTGATTTGAATCGGAGTTAGGGTTAAACGGAACTGGTGTGTGATGATCTTGTGGATGATGAGGTCTACATGCCGTGGAGCATTTGTTGGTAGTGCTGATACTGGAGACCGTTCAATTGTGAAAGTAACATTTGATTAAGTATTGGGTAATGCTGAGGATTTTATGTGAGTTCGTGCTTTTTTTGGTGATGGTGCGGGATGGGCGGTTATTCATCGTAGGGTTTGAGATGGGATGTGAGGTTCAGAGGTTGAATGTGTGTAAAGAATTTCTTCTTTGTTGTTGAGGGTTGAAATAGCACCAAATCGAAATTATATGGATGTCTTCGTTCAGGAGGAGAGCCATATAGGGAGCTTCAGTTCCTTATTTTTTTGCTTTGCGGGGTTCTAAAGTGAATTTCGGTATCGTGATGAGCGATGGGTCTGGTATACCGTAAAGATCGTCTACCTCTTTCGGGAAACCTATTGATCATATTGGAATATCAAAATAGGACTCACTAAATAAAAATTTGTTACAGGCGAGTAGATTTATTAGAACATCCTTTTATTCACCACTATGAACAAGTAGCGGCGAGGATAGCCTTCTATGATTGGGTACTCGATCAGAAAATCATTCGCCACCTGTTCTATAGTATCTTCCAATGCTGAGCTTGTCCTTACGTTCTCTTTTCGCCTATAAAACGTTTGTAGCGGTTGATTTGTTGATGGGTGAAGTTGGGGCCTCGTTCAGTTCGTGGTGGAACTTTTGGTGGTTGAGGTATCCGTGAAGGATGGGTTGAGCTACGTTGTGGTTCATGGTTGGATTCGTCAACCGTCCCGACGTTTGAGTTCAAATAATTACTCTAGAATTGGTGATAAACTGCGTCGCGTAATTCATGGTTTCGAGGGTGGTCGTGCAAGAGGATATTGTG
>JAULBU010024699.1:0-18152 GCA_032358235.1 Odonthalia washingtoniensis
AGTGTAAAATAAATCAATACATTACCGAAAAGTATATTAACACCGTTCTCAAGATGACAGTAAGGTGCAACTTCCTCCAGTTTCCGTCAACAACATCAAACGTAGGTACGTACAGGTAAGGCATAACAAGTTATATGAAAACAAATACTAACCACGAAATGTTTTTAGGGACAAGATGTGATTGCAACGATTGAATAAACATGGGCATGTCAAGTATGTGGGTCACCTATTTTAATACAGAATGTGAATAATAGAAAACGATCTGATGAAATAATAGATCTTACAAGTATCGATGATGTAAATGTAACTGAAGTAAAAGAAAGCGAATAGGGAAGTAGTTTCAGTGATGGTACTGGACATTCTAACGAGGCGAAGCGAGCGAAAATAAGCATGAAAGAAAGTGGTCAAAATGAGCAAAAAGGGATTGGGAAATCAATGGGGCGAGGAAGTGATAAGTTTGAAGGTTGAGCATGAAGACTGTGTCGTAATGAAAAAGGAGATAAGTCATGTCATGGATAGTACGTCCTCATTAAGTAATGAAAATAAGGGTAGGGTCAACAATAGTGAAAGTTGTGTTGAATATTATATGGAATATGTAACAAGGTAAATAAATTGACACCGTGGCCGAAGAAAGCAGTGAAGGCCGAATTCGGATATGGCAAGTACGTCACTGATATTAACAAAAGGATTACTTTCTTGGGTAGTGTTGGAGCTACTGCAGGAGTAGCTGGTATGCTAGATGATAATTCGAAGGACTAGGATTACTACAAGTACTATGATGAATCTATACTTCAAGGAATCTATGGAAAGGATAGTAAAAATATTAGCAAGAGTAAAACTAATTGGAAATAAAAGACATGAAAAAGATGCAAATAACCATGACAATACTGGAACAAGTAATGTAAGTAGCGGTAAAGAAGGAAAAAGTACGAGTAAGGATGTAAATGTATCAATGAGCAAGGAGGGAAATGTAACAATGTGGAAGGATGAAGGAAATGAGCACGAATATATGGATGGTTGTAAATTAGTTAAGGATAAGAAAAATATCTGAATTAAAGGAAGAAATAAAAAAATGAATAACGCATATATGTTATGGATTCGTCTTTGTTCTTGCGAGACTTTAAAACAAGGAAAATTTATGAATAATCGGAGAAAGTTAGTTATAGATATCAGAAAATAACTAGAATCTGATTTGTGGAAGTTTAATAGTGTATGTGTACATATCGATACATTGTATGTGTAGCAAGATTGTAATAAAAAAATAAGAACAAGTAAAATTCATGTGGATTAGGTTGTTGTTGAAACATCCAAATAATGATAGTAATGTAATGTTTAACAGGTATTTGCCAGTTATGTCTGTTATAACAAGTAATAAAACTGGACCAATTGTAGTTGATTTGGCATCAACAGAAATGATGTTATGATATTAAACAATAATTCATTAGTTGGTATCATTGACAAGTTTGAGAACAAAGCAATTAGTACAGGCTGTGTGATTTTTTTGATTAAATTAGAAATCCGTTGTATTTATGATTTACTTGTAGTATGACAAGGAAAGGTGTGAAATGTAACTCTAGTTGTCTGACAAAAACATAAATTGAAAGCAAGAAAGTAATGAAAAATTGAAGTACGCATATATAAATTGCAATGGTAATTTATTTTGACGATGCTTATAATGAAGTGCAGCTATGAGAGATATGTGACAGCTTTTCTGATTGTTATTGATAAAGGTGCCATGTTGTATATCATGTGGGCGAGTGTCATAATTTATGTATACAAAATAGCGCAAAGCAGTTGTGGAAAAATTAAAAAGAGAGTAATATGTGAAGGATTTCATTGGAATGAGAAAATTTCAATTGTACAGGCAAGGTAATATGTGTGTGGATTGTGGGACTTCTTTGCGTTATCACATCTAAACTTACAGCAATAATAGTAGTAGAAATGTACGGAATAGAAGAAAACATGTTACATGTTATATGTTACAATACATATGTTGCTGATCATATTGTGATATGTAAGGGAACAATAAATGAAATACGTTTTGTGGATTGTTATGTACCTATTACAAGTAAAAAAGATTGCAGAAATGAAATCATTGCAATGAAAATTAGTCAATGTGTTTTATGAGAAAGTAATATATTTGCTGTAAACATTGTTATATTTTCTGTCAAAGTAATGATAAATCAAGAATTAATAGAATTTATACCAATAAAAATGAAATAAAAGCATATTACATGTAGAAATAAATACTGATATGTTTTTATTTGTTTTCTTTTCGATTTGTCCTGAATGCAATATATGTGGCATGTGTGATACAACAACCATAAAATATGAACAGAACCAAAACCACGTTCAACAGCATGAATATAGACAATGTGCATGCCACTGATGGATAACGAATTTGAGATAATTGATTGTCAGTCGCATAAAAATAACATGTGGTCTGTAGAAAAGATAATGAGAAAAATGTCACATATGCTGCACATTGTAAGTGTCAGTTAAGATGTTCAGGGTACGAGAAGGTGAGAGATAAAAACAGGAAATGCTAACAATAATTTGAGAATATTTTTTCAATGATTGATAAATGAAAACTTGAAAGTTATGACTATGAGAAGTTATGCGTCGATGAACCGACGGGAAGGAATCGAAACGTTCATCAAATTTGGTATGTAATAAAACAAATTGCTCCATGTCTATCTTAATAATTATCTCATTCTGCAGAGAACTGAATGTGATACCACTACAAGCGCACGTTGACAGAGTAAATAAAATCGATGGCAGAAAAATATCTGTAATGATACCCTGTTTTAGTGAATAACGTATCAATGACTTGTTCTCGGCAAGGATAGGAATCCTGACCTGATTGATTCAATAAGTTTCCTAACAAGTAAATTGGAAGGGCGTTGGCATTGTTAAAATACCAACGTCTATATCATTTTTTATATAACTTTGATTTATATGTAAAAAGTAGTACATATAGACGCACATCTATATGGACGTGTAGCTATATATAATTTCCAAAATATGTAGTGCTACCTTTATCGTCATGAACTGTGTGACACGAGTTAGGCGACAGTACTAAAGTTCCTTTATGAACCTCACAGGTTGCAGAAATGGTAATAAGATTGTATTAGCATATGATGCTTTTGAAGTATACATAAATGAATGAGTTATCTGTATATTTTCTTAATAACCACGGTATAGTCTCATATTGCAAGATCCTTTAAAAAAACAGGACATATTTTTGAAACGCTGTGTAACTTCCGTCGTGACAATTTTAATGCCATTACCAGTTTGAAAAAAGACGTGCGTGGTGTTTGTGTTAGTTGTTTCGTTATTGACGCCACAGAAGACAGTGGGTGTATAAGTTAGTAAATTCTTCCAACTTGGTAGTGAATTAGTCTATGTTGTAGATGACAGCACAATTATTATTTGTAATAACTTACTGAATTGCGTGTCCTCCAAATCCCAATTTTATTGTCATTAGGTTGTTTCTCGCATCGTTGAGTTGTTGGATATGTGAGGAAACATGTGTGATACAGAAATTCTATTTTGGAAAACGTAATGGTTTTTACTGGTGAGATGAAATAGTTGATACTTTTAATCAATTAGGACTACAAGAACGAATATGGGAAGTGGAGTTATAATATAAAATTTATGTAGAAAAAAATAATGAAAAAAAGTTTTTTATACAATTCCAGGATGATTATAAGAATTCACAGTTGATAACAAATGTACAAGTTTCAAAAAATAATTTAAAAACGAATTAAGAACAAACCAAAATTTCTTTTGGTACCGGGTAGTGCATATTACGAATGTCATAATCTACATTATTTTCACCATTAGGAACTTTCAATGGCAGTCTGCTCAACATTAATTAGAACAACATTCATCACACAACATTCATAAATTAACGGCAAGATGTAATGATGTTGCTATAATTACGAAGGGTAGAGTAATGCAGAAGAGGGCGGAAAAGAGGGGTGACTATTAACCCCTGTATAAGGGACATTGCAAAAGAAGATATTTTTCATTCAATAAAAATAGCAACTCATAAATGCTATTAGCATTTATAACATGCCTGAACAGATCGTTACCAATCGGTAACAGCTGTCAAATATTAAAACATTGTTATGTTTGCTCTTCCTAGTCGTCAGCCGTACAAACAACTCGAAAACGGTGTTTACACATTACATGACATTTATTTACATGCATTGTACATGAAAACTAATTTGTGGATTGTAGTATGTAAGTATGTAATGAAAAACATTTACTTTCCATAGTATGATAATTGGTACTTTGCGTATCAACATGTAAATCGTAAATTTTTTGTCATGTGCAAGAAATGAATGCATGGCCGAATACTGTAACATACGGATTCAATGATCAATGGTATCAGATTATATGAATTATATTATAACATGCCGATTCAATGAACAAATTTATCAGTTCATATCAGTAATATCATCTCTTACGTGATTGTATCAACAATCACCAACCTACATACAAACTACATGATTGTTACCCATACAGAAATTTTAATTCACCTACGAATATTATCTTCAGCGCATGGTAAAAAAATTGTTAAAATATCTACATACAGATATAAAATACGTCCTGAAGTATGTAATAGACATCATTTATATATTAGGAATGTGGTGATATTATCATCACACGGAAGTAAATATAATTGTTTAAATTAAAGACGTTCAGCAAATTACTATATTAGCACAATTATTTACCAACATAACGTGTATGCCTATTTAATTGCAGGGCAGAAATATGTAATTTTTGTTATATTTAATGTATTATTACCAACTATGGTCAACGATTTAATTGAAAAAATTGTTCTTTTCATGCACTACGAATAGGTTATGTAATTGATAGTAATGTGTTGTGGAACATCACTTTTTTATTTATGTTTATATGAAACTGTACTATAATCTGGTATGATATTACATGTTTCAGGTTGCAATACTTGCAACCTCAAGGTCAATCATCTTATAAATATATCTGTTGAAACATCAAGTAATTTTAGTACCATCTACTGAATCTGATACCTGAACCTCTGTTGACATAATCTGTTTCATCTTTCTTTTCAAATTTCCAACTTTGTTAATAATCTGTGTTTTCGAAGGAGAATCATGTGAGAGGGCTTTACTATCAAAGCAAAGTGTGCAAATCATAACACCGACAACCATACGAGGTGGTATATCAGGTTCTTTTGCAACAATCTGTAGGATGATATCACCGTACAACTTTTGCATAACCTTGGGACTGGATGGAAAAGCTTGGTTCACCTCGCCGATTTTATATATACTGTTATTTTCTACGATGTTTCACGACATTACTGTATTTACATTATTGATAATATGTTCTTCTGCTTCTGCTTGTTGACTTCCAATGTTCCCTCGACTTTAAAAAAACTGCAGGGAGAAATGCATCATTTCCAATATGTATTGAACTTCCGACAACTTGTGCAGGACTATTAAAATTTGAAAGAGGGAAAATTTCTTTCACTTCTTGTACTATGTCAGTTTCATTCACGTCATGATTGTAAACAGTACCTTCCATGGATCGATAGGCAACTCTTTCCATAACGACATTCCTCGACCTGCCCTTCTGCACTCTCACTAATTGTGATATTTTTGCTCTTATCTGTTGCTCTTTAGGGATAATTTATTGATCTGGGTAACGAACGAAAATCGAATCCCTCATCATGGCTGCACTCATCTTACTGCCAGTATCAATCACACCATCATCAAACCATGTTGTATTTCATTCTCAAATAAATGAACGTTATAATTACCCAATGTTTCACCACGGTTTTGGCTTACATGACCACCCTTCCTTATATATCATATTGTCCAATATTTCACCTGTTGCAATACCTCTAAATAATGGATTTATCCGCGCTCTTTTATATATTTCGATACCCCCGTTTTATATATGGCATCAGATGCCATTACTAAACCTCGACTCATTTTTGTTCAATCCAACTGGTTCTCAACACAGGTTTCGAAACGTTGATTCCTTTTGTTCTTATTTCTATAGCTTTTGTGGCATTTTGAACATGAAACTGTTTCCCCTTTCCTCAAAAGTCCAACATTTGGTTTTTTAATTGAAGTACATTCATTTTCATCTACATCAACCTTACACAGGTATCCTCTGTTGTGAAAACCACTTTCCGGTGAGAAATAGGAAGATATGACGTCTTTCAAGTCAGCAGGATCACACAACACATCTTCATTTTCATTATTTGTTCCTTCTTCGTCATTACAACTTTCACCCTCAGTTTCTGATCCTGCAAATCTTAACTCAGCTCCTGCATCATTCATTGCACTCCTCTCTGCAATAAAATTTCACCTTTTCCTATTGCGCATTTCACTCATAAATATTATTGTAACACCAGTTTCTTTTCCATGAAATAGAACTTCGTCTCTAGTGATGTGGAGACGCATTTTTGTACGTCATATAATATCTATTTGTGCTGCGTGATTCACATCAGGCACAATATCTATTTCATTTGTTGACTGTAATCCAAAACATTTTCCAGATTGCTTTTTCACCATGCAACCAACTTCTTTATCTAAATCATCATTTACAAAATCTTCCTCATCCACTTCTTCTTCTTCTTGACTTCCACCATTTGCTCCGTTCCCAACGCAACTGTTTTCTTTTGCGAGGAAATGAAGTAATTAAACAACCCACCAGAGTATTGATAACAATCAACTTTAAATGATGCACATCCACTTTTCTCAACTACTAATTCTCCCACATCTCCCAATGACGCTATGTTTTTTCCAAAAACGATTTTTACAAATTGCTCCATTTTCTATTTATATGTATCAATTCAATTGCAGTGTTTGGCAACCCACCATTGTATGTAAGCGCCTCTACAACATCCTCAGGGTCGATAACATCCATTTGTCGTGCGTTGACGAATCTCATAATATGTCATTTCGCTATTGTAAAGTGGGGGTCCACCATAGTATTACCATCCTGGGAGGCTGGATGTACTACCCCTTTCAACATAACACCCTGATGGTTGCATATTCGTAAGGAAGTTGCACAAAATAAATCGTTCTTGTAACATCGAGCATTGTCACTAACAATCCATATATTTGCACAATCTGGTAACTATTTCTTCACTCTACACAAAAATGCTTCAAATATACTAATAGTTTCCACACAACCCTGAGTGGTATCGTTCTGTATGATATGATCACCAAAAAAAATGTCGAGACTATCCTTTTCGTTCCTTTCCAGTCCTTTTTCTGAAGATCTTTCATCTTTCCCGTCGTGTTTAGATTTCCTTTTCTTTCTGTTCCTTTTTTATTTACATTTCTTTCTTTTTCCATCCTTCCCACTTCATCCAGCTGTTCCCCTGTCGCTCGATAAAATACTCCCATCCCGTGCCATGAGATTCCCCGTTTCCCAAAAATTGTGATGTCGACTCTTTATGTCTAACCTGTTCCAACTTCATTTTTTAGTTCATAAACACAATGCACGCTGTTCCCGGTTCTTTCTGATTCACTTCACCTAATATTTGAACTACTCTTTCTGATTGTGCAACACAGCTTTGTACATGTCCCATATACAATTTTATTTTTTTCTGTAGTCTTCCAGCACAGCTTTTGCATTTTCTGTTTTGTTTTCTATTATTCTTCAATTTCAGCAATGACACCGAACACGCTCTTACATTGCGTACACTTTCCAATTCTCTCTTCATCCCCAACTCCATGAAGTAGTCTTAAATGTACATCATGTAACGGATCGCTGTCTGTATACGATACATGTGTTACGTAATTGTATTTGAGATATTGTGTCACACCTTCCAATCTACGCAAGGATGTTCTTTGATCCTCTCCCAACCGCACTTCCCTGTTAACCATCTCCTTCATATTTGATATGTTTTCACAGACTAGTCCATTTAACACATAATCCACACATGATTGTCTTTTCGACTCTCCTCTACTAAATTTTTGTACCAGTTTTATAAATAAAGTACGTCATAATTTTTTGTTTCTGTATTTCTATTCGGTTCCGCTATATACTTTCTCCACATACTTTCTATGGACACCTTTTTTATGACACAATGTATTTTTTCAACATCGATGCCGCATCTAACTCGACGACTTCTCCAGGGCATTTTCTGAACATTATCACATCTCAGAATGAAATTAACAACCTTTTCAACCTCCTTGTCTGTGAAATGTCGTCTGCGATTCGTACCTGTTACCGATCGCCCACTGCATACCATACCTAAACAATCATCTCGGGCACATTTCCTTACCTTTCAAAATGCACCACTTCCATTACCATTAATCTTTCCATTTCCCGTAACAACATCATCGTCATTGTTTACAGTATACTGTTCAGAAATTGTTTAGTATTGTAAATTACTTCAATTTCAGACTGTATTTCATCATCGTGACATTCGGTCGTACTATCAAAGTCCTCTTTGAAGTTTGGCTCAGAGTCAGAATCAATATCCATTCCCTTCTGTCCCAGTAGTTTTCGTACATCAGAACCCGGTAGATGTACGAACAAACATGTCCGCAAAACTCACTTTTTCAACACTTCCCTTTTGCACTTTTCTTAACGCATTTACCATTCCGTCAATAAGTTTGCTTTCACCACTTTTTTGCTTGATTAATTCGTCGTATAGTCCGTTTGCGTCTTGAGGGAATATCAATGTCGATATCCGACGAGTGCAAACATCTCCAATTTTTACCAACTTCTTTCTATATTTTAAAGGCAAATTCGCCACGCTCTGATATTTACTTGACCGCTTTGGTATATTTGTAAAATGAAAACGCGACACTTTTCTTGCAAGTAACAACTTCCTAGTTGCATAAGAGAATACTTTCTTTCAGACCTTCCGTGGAGTCATCATATAGTCAACATTGAATGATAGATTTACATCATTATCGCATTCCACACGGGGTTCGTATGAGTTGACGCATTCCATTATAAATTGTTATAATACGTATTATCCTGTGTTTGTCATATTTTGCATTGAAGAATGAACATGGTCAGGACGTGAATAAATTTGAGTTTTGCAAATTTATAACGGTTCTAAATTTATGCTGTCGTATTTCCTGAGAAACATTTTATTTTGTCTCTTACCATTTGAATGCAATGTTGATGACAGAGTTCACCGGATTATATAATACCTCGACGCCCATTCCTTACAATTATTTTTCAAACTTTCAAAATTCCACCTTTCACTCCTAATGATTGGACTATTAGTGGCAGACAAAATATGCCCGTATAACGAATCAATTGTTGGCAATATTACATATACCCGTCGTTACTTTTCAAACCTTGCCCCTTTCTGCTGTTACTACTTTTGTTCCCAACCCTATCGGATCACGTACTTACATACGTACGTTACAATTGCCTTTCAGTTACCTTTTCATCACTGTGCTTTTTTGTTCTTGTCAGTAGTCGAGACGAGGTTGTTTTTCTCTGTGAAATCAAGGTGATGACCAATCTCGTCAAAGATCTATCATTGTAGCACTTCCTATATAATTTTCGAACTGCATGTATGAGTGACTACTTGAGAGATGCTATATCCAAATAACTCTTGCAACTCACTTTACTTTTCCACTATTCCTTTCCCAACACGTAATTGTCAACGACGACTAACTTACACTGCCCATACCCTATCACTTGCAACTTATTCTTTTCTCCTAAAACTCTACAGATTACATGAGTAATGTACTATGCCTTTCGTTTCTCTCCATCATATTGATACACCTGCTGTACAAAAGTCACACTTCTGCTCACTTCACAGTAACTGGCAATGGCACATTACCTACTGTACTACGCGTACACAAAACAGTGCTCTATTGGCTCCGTGAAATAAACATTTAACACATGTTTCGGGAAACAGAAAATTCCTGTTTCCCGAAACACGGATTTAATCCTGTTTCCTGAGACATGTTTTATCCAGATAAAAACTACCTTTTCCTCAACTTAAAACAGACCTTTTCCGCTCTAACGGACTAACCACCTCATCTTTTATTCTGAATTTTTACTCACAGTAAATTACAAGCATATACGCTTCAATACATTTATTTTTTATCAAAATCTGATGGTATTTGACTTCACAGCACATCTAGCCTTTTGTAAATCCCAGTTGCCTCTTTCATTTAAAAGTCTCTCTTAAAAACAATCAGCAAAATTTGTATTAACCTTTTAACTGAAGCTTCATTACGCAACAGGTACCCCTTATCGATATTTGCCACTTTTGTTATTACTGCATGTCCCGGTATTACTATGCCATATATAACATGAAGGGAGAGTGAGAAAAAGAGAAAATAGGCAAATATTTATGTATGGAGAGATAGGCACATAACAAAACCTGTGACATGTAGGCTATTAAGCGGTTTATAAAAAGAGTGAATACGCAATGTAAAGCGTGTACAATATTGTAATTGTAAACGCTGAGGTGCATAATACAGGAGAAATGATGCAGTCTGATTGTGGTACGTGAAGGACTACAATCACAGAACGTGTTACAATATCATAAGTCGTTATTTATAACGTTGTAAGGGGAAGGCAATGACATGGACTGAGGTATAATTAGGGAAAAGAATGTGGGTTGGAACCGAACATGTTTTGAGTTGTTTTTACGAATGGTAACAGGCACCGAGAATAAAGTACCACATCAATAGTAAAAAAATTATAATTGTAATAAACAACAACTAATTCAGCTAAACAATACTATGACAGTAAGTGTTCGCAAAAACCGATAACCGACAGAGAATACGAAATGACAATGAAAACAGAATCAAATAAAGTAACATACTAACATACTAACAATTCTCATTTTGGTTACAACATTGGATTTAATTAGTTACTGTAGAATGAAGTAAATGAACATGTTAATAAGGACAAGAAAGAAGAAATCCTACGCAAATATGAAAGTGAGTATGAAGGAATATAAAAATAAAAAGAAGAATATATGTTCTATGCCAAAGTAATCAGTAGTGACGAAGAACGTCACATAGACTATACGACGAACGAAGTAGAAAAAGTTAGTGGAGACATAAGAAAGGAAGGTGCAGTGGATGTGCCAAATAACTACGAAAAGATGCAAATAAGTACAGGAATTTGTAAATGTAATAATTATAACAAAATGGGGACGTATAGGGATGGTCGAAAAGAGGAAACAAAACGATTGGTTTTTTATATAAGAAGAAGAAGAAGAAATTAAGAAAGAGGAAAACAATTAGGACAGAGAAGAAGAAAAAATAAAATATGTACACGAAGGGAAACTAAATACAGAGAATAAAGTATTTAGATGGTCTTGCGAATGGGGTTTTTTGGCTGTAGACTGAATATTCAACGTGACATAGGGATTAAAATAACTAGAACCGAAAGCGAAACATCTATTGACAAATTAGAAAAACTTGTTGAAGAAAAGGCAACAAGATTTATGTTTGACGTAATAGAGAAAGGAAAATTTACAAATAAATCAATGAGAGTAAAGTATGATATATGTGTAAACATGCTCATTGATGTTAGAAGAGTAATATGCAGGTCTGGAATACATGAACACAAAAAAGAAAACAATGATTTGGAAAAACAAAAAAAGAAGGAAAAGCAAATGAAAGAAAAGATGGAGTGGAAGAGTAATATGACGAAGCAGGGAGTAGTTCATTACAAGAACCTATTCTGAAATGTCAGATGACGTTTTGTTTGAAAGAAGGTACTTGCTATTGTCAAATTACTAAGCAATACCTGGGGAGTGAGGAATTGGTAAAACACCGGTCCGCATTTCGGTCAAAAATGGAAGCTGGAAAGCAATGGTTTTTATCAGGATAATCGTATACATGTTATGAATTGGGAAAGAAACAATTTGGAGGGACCTCATGAAATCATATCAGTAGATATGACATTTAAGGAACAAGTTTAGGAGTTATGTTGGAAAATGAAATCGGTTGAATTATATGCGCAAAATTTAATGATGTTTCTGATAAATTATCAGAACATAAATTGTTGAAGTTCGGTAATCATTACTGGCATGTCTTGGAATATGAAAGGTAAATGGAATAACTAAATATAAAATTAAGGCATTGATAAGAAACATGTTCCATAGTCACATTGTAGCCAATTATAGAATTAATAAACGACAAATTTGTTGCAGTTACAAATGGTGTTCAGTGTTTCATCAAATTTGGATTATATATAAGTATTAATAATAATGTTGCGCAAAACTTTAAATAATGTTTCTTTAAGTTATGTTTTTTAAATACATATATTCAAGGTATAACGTTTGTTCGTTGTTAATGAAGAAGATATTTTTTCATATGTATATGCACTCTTCCTATTCCTATTGTTAACTAACAAATTATATAATGGAGTAAATGTATATAAATTTTTGTGCTATCGGCATAAAACTATTCTTGATTACTAAATATATATACTGTACTATATTGTTAATATAGTATGATTGGTAATTGTTACTTAAATATGTTAATTCTCGAATGAGTTGACCATGTTTTTAAAGCTGTATACAAATATATTATATTCGTATGATAAATGACAACATTAGCAAAATATAATGATTAAGACCGAACGTGTCATCATGACGCAAATGCAGTTAGTGAATAGGAAACACATACACGTACTATATTTCATTGTTCAAATCTACACAAGTAAATACAAGAAAAGTTATAGTAATATAGCATGCTATGTAATAAGTTTATTATGTATTATTTTTCGTGACCTATAACTATATGACTGAAATGTAATAAATATGTTCGTATCGTTAACGACTATGAACGCAGACCATAGTGAGATGAAGATATATAGTTGACGTATAATGTAAACAGAAAAGTAATGGCAAGTAATAATTACGTATATTAATTATTATTGTAATGAATGAAATCATAGTAATAGCGAACAATTTATCATAAACATCCAACGAATAGAAACGGTTTAGTAAGCTGCTCATATTTATAGTAAAAAATTGTGATACATACCTAGTTATAATAATGGAAGTGTAACGTATGAAACCGATACATAATGCAAAAATAGAAACGGATTATGAAACTGAAAAAAGTTGTATATAGCAATCTTGAAATATGTACATACCAATACAAATCAATCCCTACTAGTGATACACAGTATGCTTTTTTTGGAGGTGACACTACAAAAAATATCTCTTATAGACAGTGGAGAGAAGGAAAGTAAATATAGTATTGAATAATGGTTAATACCAAATTGTAAAAACAATGTATAAACGTAACAAGCGGAAGACGAAAACGCTGTCCAGTTATATGGGAAACGTATAGTTGAGAATGGAAGAAGAATATGAACTGGTGATGAAAAGCCATTAGTTGCAGGTATGATAAACGAAGAAGACGTAGGCAATGTTGAACAAAAAGAACAGAAATTATATGCTGTAAAAGACTAAAAAAGAAGAATAATTGTTTAAAGGTTGACGGGAATGATAATTAGCAATATAAAGGAAAATCTGATTGAAGAAATGTGAAAGACAATATTGTTGATAGTTGAGAAGACAGATAAAAAGAAGAAACGTAAATCTTTCAATGTTAAAAATTGTTTCATTTATTCATAACACTAAGCATACTGTTTGTGTCCACGTGTGATAATCATTGTACATTTTTTGTTTTTACTTTTCATTACTACTTTTTTTTCAGAAGGATATCAATCTTATCTACTTTAGTCAAAGAAATTCTTCTTGCAGCTTGTCAGATTTAAAGACCTCTTCATTGAAGAGATGGTGCGTTCCTTATTTCTATAAGTTTCAACTGGTTTTTTAAAATGGCTGTCCACTTATATACTACGGAACGAATACTAACTGCAAGTCATCTGTATATAACAATAGACAAGGGATGTTATAATGAAAGAGCAATAAATGTGTTTATGTAGTTGAACAGTTAGCATATTATGGTGATATTACAGGTACGGAACATAGAAAAATTGTAAAAAGAATTGTAATAACTGAAAACAATAAAGGTCATAATATAGAAGTAATAAGTACGAAACACTATACATCATAATGAAATGTAATAATAATTATATAATATCGAATGGAATATATGACATGAAGCATAGCGGAAGCAAGCTATTTATGATTTTATTTGCAATGGTAATGTGTTAATTAATATGAAAACAACAATTGCAATGAAATTGAAAATAAAAAAGTTGTGAATGATAAGAATAACAGTGACTGAGGTTGACAATTTGTCTGTATTAATTTGATAAACAATATCATTTTAATGGTGAAGTTATAAAAATAATGATAATATATATATATTTACAATCAATACATCTTTATAAAATGACATAAATGGTGTAATAAATACAGTCAAACAAATGCACGGAAAGAAAATATTGTATTGCAACAACTTCAATAAATAGTGTTATAATAGAAAGTAAGGAAAAAATGCAAATAACAATTCTCTACATTTATTCAACTACAACCTTTATTATGTATATACGTTGGCTTGTACTGTAATATAACCTTTTGTAATACTATGTAAAGAGGTTGGTTATTACCAAATGTATTATGAAATAAAATTTGTATCAAACAGTAAGGAACGGGAATGAAAAAAGCATACTTTTATTATTTTCATAAATCATATTTTTCATTAAGTAACAATAAATGCAAATATAACATTCAACATGGGTAAATATGTCAATAAGTTTGTAAACATCTACATACTAAGTAAAATAAGTTTAATATAAATGTAATGTATAAAACAAATGAGATACCGATGTGTTCATTTATAATCAGACACATAATAATAAAAGCATTTGGAATATTATGGTATAATAAAAATAATGAAAATACTAACAAAATGGAAAAGTGGATGGTGATAACAGTGTTAATGTATATTAAAATCAGAAATAATATGAAATGACATTTAAATACAAATGTTCTATATTATAATTCAACATTAATCTATATAAGTAATATGTAAATAATAATGTACGTTACAGAAACTTGATTCAAGAACAAAAAAGTACATTGTATTATATCTAAAAATAAATAGTATATGTAAGAACATAAATTGGAAATATATCCTAACAGTACGGACCAGTTGTTGTCATAACAAAAAATATGAAATAATATTCATAATATTCAATAAGTGGAATATTATACTGCAACATACACACACTATCTTTACTAATGAAAGTTAGAAACAAATAACCTTAGTAATAGCAGCATAATTTGTAATCTTGTATATTATGTCAACCAAAGTATAATATTTTTACAGTTTTTAAAAAAATTGAACTTTATTGATAAAATAGTATGCTTAAATCAGAAAATATTGCAAAATAAAATATGAAAACATACAATAGTATATAATAATAATTATAGTAACATAGTACGTACAATACGTGCATGAAAATTTAAATCCAGTAATGATAACAGAAATAGTACAAAATACTTCAGAAATGTAAACGTTTGTTATGACGATCACCGTACTTTAAGAGCCGTTCTCAGTTATATTTCTGTACTTTTCGTTTCATATTACTAACCTTATCAACTATTTGTGCACTACTTGGGAAACCAAATGGCAATGTCAGCGGAGTTAATTCCATTTTCATTAGCATTTCCGTTTCAACTAATCTTGGAGCTATGTTAGAGGAATGAATCAATATCGACATAATGACGTCGCTGTATATTCTATTCATTGGTTTCCGCACATACTCTTTCAATCCCCTTGATTTTCTTAATTCAACTACATTACAATCATTTAGTAATGGTACAGATTCCACTTCCTCTTCATTATTTGGAAACGTCTCAATTCCTCCTTCCTGAACTTCATCCATATTAGCGTCGATATGACTGTTTGCTAACAAAAGTGTACTACTTTTTAAGTTTTTCACAATTGGTTTTACCTCATCTTCTGCTTCATCATTATGTTCATTTACAGCACTCATTTCTATGGAGTTTATGACCTCATCCCTTTTCCTACTCTTCATTTTCCTAGCCAGTTGACAATTTTTCCAGATATTTGTTGTTCACTGAGTATAATGTATTGATTGGGATATGAAGTTCTAATAGCTTTTCACATCATTGCTGCACTCATCTTCTTCCCTGGCTCGATTGTTCCAGCTTCAAACCACTTTTTTATATCTAATTCATATTTCTTTATGTCATTCACTCCCATCGTCAGACCCTTTTTTGGATTGGAAGCCCATTCTCTTTTATATAATATCTGGAAGTAATCTGCAGGGACAACAACATGACATAGCAATGGATTTTTTCAGTTCGCCTATACAAATTCACACTATCTTCTGTATAAATAGCATTGCAAGCTATACCGACAGCCTGACTCAATTTTCGCTTGTCATACATGACAACCTTACATCTCATCATGTGTCTATCTCTTCTCGTCTTCGTTCGGTATCATCGAAGACATTTAGCACAAAAGACGTTTTTAGCATTCAACCATACTGGTGGTGCACAACCCGCTGTCGAATCTCCACACATATCATCATCAGTTTCTTCCTCATCTATATTGTCCAAGCTTTTAGCTCTTTCGACTGTTGTCGTACTACAATCAATAATTTCCCCCTCTTCATCCTCATCCATATCACACTCTAGCAACTCTAATTCTGCAACAACATCCAATGCAGCTGTTTTATCATCGATAAAATGACATATTTTCTACGCGTGTATGTCACCTTTCATCATGACTGATACTCCTGTTTCAACGCCAACAATATATCGCCATGATTATCAACTAATAGTCTTTTTTGTAATCTTCTACAGTTTTCAACTTCACATGTCTTGTTAACACGTCCACTTTCGTTATTTGTTTCTTCATGCATGTTTGATACTCATGTATAAACGTCGTTATCATCGCAGGATGATGTGGTTGTGTTATCTGATCCATTCATAGAACAATTTACTGCATTACCTGTATTATCATTATTATATTCACTACTAGTGAATAGTATTCACCATACTACACGACTCTTGGTACGTTCCCATGACATTAAAAATAAATTTATCATATGTTCCACCTGAATATTGATAGCGTAATACTTTATAACAACCGTCTGATGTCCTATTGATTACTAACTCCCCAACATTCCCTAAATGTGTAATTTTATCTTTTTTATTTTTCCATTGCACCAATTTGTTATAGTTACGATTTATGGATAACATTTCTACTACTGTATTCGGTAGCCCGTCATCTTATTTCAGTGCACCAACAACATCTTCCGGTACTATAACGTCTAACTGACGTTCTTCTACAAATCGTATTATATGTCTTTTGTAAATAGAAAAATGAGCATCAACCATGTTCTTTCCATCTTGGGATGCAGGATGAAGAATACCAATCAAATCAAAACTTTTTTCTTCACATATATGAACACCAATTGCTGCAAATAAATTATTTTTGTAACAACGAGCATTATCAGTGATAATCCATATTTTTACAATTAGATATTTCTTTCCGCACTCTGAACAGTAAAGCCTCCGATATACTCGCAGTTTCAATACAATCTTGTGTAGTATCATTGTTAATAATGTGATCTACAAAAAATATATCGAGTTTTTCCTTAGTTTGATTACCCTTACCATTTTCTTTCCTCGTTTTCGGAATTGTTTCTAATAATATTCTTTTTCCCCTTCTTTTCCGATTTTCCCGATCTCTCCACTCCTTTTCCTTCCTCAATTTTTCATATTCTTCCTCTTTTGTTGCACAATAGAATACCGCACTTCCGTGCCAGGACATACTTCTTTTTCCAAATAATTGCGAAGTGGATTCACGATGCCATATTGGTTCTATTTTAATTTTATAATCCGTATTAATGACAAAGGCAGTTCCAGTTTCCTCGTTTTTTTGTTTCTGTCTTTATTTCCCCTATTCTTTTAGATTGTCCAAATGTTCGTTGTACATGACCCATGTACAACATAATTTTGGACTTGCAATCATCTATTACTGCTAATTCATTTTCCGTGAATTTGTCAATCTTATCACGTATACTATATATCCCTGCAAATATTGACAAATACTCCAAACATTTCAGGTTTCTCGTCTCATTAGTAGATTCTTCTATTAAAGCAAAATTTTCGTTGTGCCATGGATCCCGATCTGATAGTGACAGGTGCGTTATATAACTATACTTCAGAAACTCAGTCACTC
>JAULBU010024710.1:0-18152 GCA_032358235.1 Odonthalia washingtoniensis
CGGAAGCCGCCGGAGGCACTTGTATATCGAGTGGCCGGCGGTAAGAGAAATAATGACACTGTAAGCAGTGCTGTATAGAATCATACAAAATACGTAAACTGTTAACAGCCAGCATCGTGGCCTAGTGGACGGGAGACCCTTTGCGAGAACGAGTGGTTGCCAGTTCAATCCCCGGCAGGTGCACCCAGGAACGGGGCCCGTTGTGCAGGGTATAACCGGTAACGCCCTTTTGGGCGGTGCCGGCTTTTGTGCCGGACATATGGCGACTTGTGATTGGCTCACCCGGTACTGTACCAGTACTGTACCGAGACCATGCAATACAGCATCGCTGGTTTCCCGGGGCCGCAAGTGCAGCATGCCGAGTGGGCCAATAAGAAGCGAGTACGGTTCTGTGCAACATGGAATATCGTTTTATTAAATGGTGTTGTATTCGTCGAGTCTCATCTCGCTCGGCATGGGGAAGCTCAGAATTGTTTTGAAGATGTATTGAAACGATTCATCCCACAATTACCAGAGGAAGTATGGATAACTACAACAAAATCTACATGTAAATCGTTGAACGATAGGTATAAGAAATCAATTTGTGACCATCACACCTGGAGGAGAGAAAATCACGAGGCTTCTGGTATTTTCTAAATCCGGGGAGAGCGGGAGGAATTGTTGGACGAAGTATTATTGGTAGTCGATGAAAGGTAGGAGGAAGAAAAGACTGAAATGGAAGATATGACTACGATGGATGGAAGGTTGCAAGATGCTGCCAAGGAGATTAGAAACATGGCTGTAGCTGGTATTGGAAGTAACAATGAGACATAAATCACGCCACCATCTTCAAACAATTCAATAGAAATTTCTACATCGAAAAGAAATAGATTTGATTCGGATGAAGTTGATCGGCAGTTATTGGATGATCAAATTAAGTGCATGGATGAATGTGACACGAAACGATTAAAAATCGATGAAGACAGAATGAGATTTGAGTAAGAGGTTGAGAACATTATGGACGAACGGTTTTGTACCGACCACGAATTCAGTGAACGTCGTATTTGCTTGGAAGAAAAACGTTATGAATTATCAGAACGTTGAGACGGATTGGATTCCGAGAAACGGAAAACATCTATGAATTAAGGAAAGAAAATTTCTGGGTTATTATTGACGTTAACAAAGTAATTGAATAAGAGATCAAATAATCATGCAAAGAAAATGAACTACAAATTATAAAAGTAAACCGTGAATAATGTGCTCAATTCATTAATATGTAAATTAGTCTACAATGTTTCTTTGTAAATAATTGTCTAATGTAGGCGGATCTACGTCAAAGTTCATTTTAACTTGTCCACTATGACCCAAAGAAACTTCAAAGTTCCAAAGTAAGGCTGATTATGTGTACTTAAGTAAAATCGGTGCAGAACGGACTTTGAGGTTTCGTTTATAATCCTGATATGTTCACATCTGTTTCATGTCTTTGTATGACTTCCGGACGGAGACACCAACTTTACTCATGGCCTTATTATGTAAAAGTTGAGCTGGAGTCGAGAATGCTCTGCTAAATCCCACTTGAAGCCATGGACGCAACACATAGGCATCATCTCCATATATATAATACTGCTGCCCATTAATACTTAATGATTGTTGTAATATGATATCCATCCCACTTTGACGGTACAGTGTGAAATCGTGTCTTCGTCCGACTTCGGGACCATACATGTGGAAGATGAGGCCATCCAGCGTCGTCAATGTCTGATAAATAAGACAGTGAAAACGCTTATGCCCCAAGTAACAAGCTCGTTGGTTGGCACCTGCTCCTCCTGGTCTGTACATCTCTATTTTGGTGCAGTCTATGAATCCCACACATTTGTTCAAAGGGAATCCCCGTTCCTTTACTGACTCAACATACTGCTGTGCTCTTTCATTCATTAAATAAGCCCTGGAATTTCACAAAACGAGAACATAATTGTCAATAAAATGCGTGACGGCCTCCCAAAATACCTCAGAATGAACCGATATATGCATGCCAAATATCGGTTCTAGATCAAACTAGCGACTTGGTGCTGCTAAAAGTCTTGGTAAAATGCAACAAGCAGTCAAATGGTCGCATGCGTAGTTTGACCTGGAATTGCTACCATGGGAAAAGTCAATTATACCTGCCACTTTATTGATTTCATTTGGTAAGAACCGAAACTGCTTCACAAACGCTTCACTTGAGAAGGCATTTAGGTTCAACTTATTTGATTTGATATGACGCTTTCTTTCTTTCAGTTTTTGTAGTTCACCCCTGTACTTATCTCATTTGGATCCAAGTGTTAACGGTATAGAGATGTCGGCTCTAACTACAATTGCGAACTTGAGGTGATTAGAGTACTTCTGTATGTTGCGATTTATCTTGTTTGTTGTGAAGTCGGTTTGTCTCATATTTAATCTCTGCTCAAGTTGACGTTGTATGCTTTTTGATTATTTATTGTCTGTTCCACAGACTAAAATTCATGAAAATGCATGCCCCAAACAGTAAGTCAGTTTACTTAATTATGACTGAATTATGATTAAACAATAATCTAAAAATAGAAATTCATTAAAAAATGACTTCACAAATTTCGTGAAATGTGCCTCACTTTTGAACTCATTTTCTAAGTGAATTCGCTTAACAATAATTCTCTATTCTAATTAATTCATGATTTTTTAAGAAATTTTACATCAATTGTTTGAAATTGGGTATCTCAAGTTGAGAAAATAACTACATGGATCTTGACAGATTTTATTCAGCCTAGATTGTCTTTTTTATGTTTATGTTTCGTTGTATCATCCTGAAACATTAAGTTCGGTTCTGCTATCCTTTATATATATATATAGACATAATAAATTTCATCATGTCTATCAATTTTTGGACTTTACTGTAGTGATTTTACATGGCACTTATCGTCATGTGCTCTTTTAGTTTGAAGTATTTTGGATACTTAAACTCTAACTGAGACGAATTTCTCGCCTCAGTTGACAAATAACGAACTTCAACAAACTGTATTTACTCTACGCTGCTCTCTGCCTATCTGTGTTTCATTTAATTGTTCAATTTACCAGATCATTCTTGCTATCATCCTTTGCAGATTTTCCCACAAAGTCCTTCATTAATGTCAATAATTAAAACGAAAGTTACGTTACATCCATCATAGGTGCAAGTACGGTTCGGTAACGTCATAGGACCAAATTTAAAATCCAGAAGTGGAAGCCAGGGTAAGAGGAAATTTGATGGACTGTGTCTGGAGTGTCTGCGATTAATTCACCATGAAATCATTCAAAAGATCTTGATGGCCTTTTCTTTCATAGTACCATCCGGAGTTGAATTGTCCTTAGTTTGAATCACCCAGGAAGAACATTTTCATGGTTTTGGACGCCTTCCTTCACTAGAACACGAAATGTACTATGTTTCATTAAGCTCTTCATATCATCCCACCATTTGTTCAACACTGTTCAGATGCCATCTCTGTGGAAATAATTAAGCTATTATTTTTTCGAAGTACCGCAATTTCTTGGCTGTGATAATTGATTATTTTGGTACATGATTGAATGCCATAAAATGCAAAAATCGAATAGTCTTAATCCATGATGTTTTTCTCCGTGCCTGTCATCAATTAATTCATGGATGTTCAGACAAGGATTCATATGTTCCAAGAAACATTGCATTGAGCTAACAATGGCGTGTTTAGTCAGCTGGTGTCCGATGTCTATTTCTGTAGAATAAGCAGTGACTAGCCAGCTAACCTTTGATGTCAATTTTGTCCAACCTTGATTGTAGTACCGTCACATGCAACTTTTATGCAAGTTATGTACTTGCACTTTATGTCTTTATAAGAGTTCTATTAGGTAAAGTCCTCTTCTTAGTCGAAGAACACTATTTATTTTCTTTATAAGGACAAGTGTAAAAGATATTATTACATTAATCTTCTTTAACCAGCAATTTCAAAAATTAGTATTAAAATATTTTTATATATTTACATTTAAAGCATTTACTCACCTTGCATTACTCTCCTGTGAGATCTTTTCACGTCTTTACAATATAGTTTAATCAACGGACTGATCTATCTTTGCAATGCAAAGAGAAATAGTCTTAATTTTTTGTGCATTGAATTCTGAATGTCGTCGGAATTTAAGCTGGCTATTTTTCATTAGAAATTCAAACAGCTTCGCATTTCTACACCGTACACAACTATTTGTAGTCGGACAGTTCAACTGTTTTTCTTTATGGAATATTCCTTTCTTCGTGACACTCACAGATAGATCGATAATCAATATCCGAATAAAACCTCACTGTATTTGCTTCCTTATTCTATCCTGCACTCAGACTTCCGTCCATCGATCTGAAGTACCTATTATATCTCCCTGTTTCCCTGTTATCAGTTTACTCACAAACACATAAGTAAACATTGAACACATCTGAAGAAATAAGCTCTCTGCTCGCTCTACTTACCTGATTGTCTCCCTCCAGACAATTTGTATTCATTTCAATTGCAGCTAGTAGATACTTCGTTTTACCTCATCCTCACCCTAGCTACTTCTACATTCTTCCTAGATAACTCTTCACGTCACTATACGTGCCACTGATACCTCTAGATTCTTCCTAGATACCTCTGTCGGTCGTTACACTTGTCGCAGCTACAAACGACTGACTCAGACCGGATTCTATCATCAAAATTCTGTCACGCTACATTGAACTACACGCCGTGCGCTGCAATGTAGAATTGGTAGGATTAGTAGTACCGTCGGTGCTACAAAATCTACTAATTTTTCTACAACTATGGCTACTGTACTACTTTAGATGTTCATAATGCCCAACTGAAATTTTTCATAGTTGGTAACTATGAAACACTACAGTTTGGCCCATAGTTTGGAACCAGAAGATAAAACTCGATGTTACAGTCGCGCCCTTGCTTCATGTGGAATATTAAATCCGTTCCATGGATTGATGGAAAAGATGACCAACTTGAGTATTTCAAATTTGTCAATCAATAGTGCTCATCATACCAGGGTGGGCTTCCTGATAGCAACAAAAACAAGATAGAGAAAAGAAGCAGAGGAATGTTTTTACAGTCAACTCTTTATGGTCATGGAAAAGACTTATGCGAAAACATAGACTTTGATGAAATCGCCTCAGAGAGCGATGTTCAATCATTTCATGATGACATTAACAAACGTGACCCACTTAGCGTAGTATCCCTGATTCTCAGGAACTACAATCGCCACTTGAAACGATCAAATATAATTGGACTAATGGCACTCAATTTCGTCCAATATGATATTGACACGTACACTTGAAAAAGGAGGCGCCCCACCAAAGAGGGACTCCCGTTCTCCGCCTGTGCACATGGAAGGACTTGAACTCCCGATCTGAAATTTACTTGAAGTTACTTGTGGCACTAACGAGTAGGCCAATATACAGAATGGTGGGATTTGGGGATACCATTAGGGTATTTGGATTGAATGGACGTTATACTGTATGCTTCAGTATTGATTAAAAATGAACAGCAATGTTCGTTTTGATTTCTTTTATTAATGTCTCACTTTTGGCCGCCGTCCGTAATAATAAAATAAACTTCGAACTTTGGGAAAGTAAACCGTTTCACTACTTCTCGTTCGCCGGTGTGATAACAATGAATTCAGTGACTTAGAAATGCGATTCTTAACACAGTTTGAAAAGTCAAATCCTTAGGTTCTACAGTATCATTTCTTGTCAATCGCTGCTTTAATACTACTTGCTAATGCAGAAGTTGAATGTTGCCAAAGAATCTCGATTCTAGCAGCAGCGCAGATAACAATACCGCTCTATGTATGTAATCATCAACTGACGTCTTAATTCGATCAGTAATTTATGAGAAATTTGCATCTGTTATTAGCCTGCAGTTCATCATCGATCATTTAATGCAGTTCATCTCACTTTGCCACAAATGGTCGCTCAAATTACAGCTCAGGCTCTTTTCAAAATCACCAGCATGAAAATCAGTAGAGGTCCAATTTTGGCAATCGTGACAACAATCGTCAACAGCGAAACTCCTGTGGACATATCACAAATAAGAAAAATTGAAACCAGTGCAGTCTCTGTGGAATGTTTGGTTACTAGTATAACTACCACGAACATGATGGTTCACTCAATCCAAATGTACCATCATCGGATAATCCAATCAATGCAGATGGAAATGAAAATCATCCAAATAATTGTAATCCCCGTGACAACAGTAACCGTGGATCTGGTATACATCCGTGTCCCGTACCATCCAATATGAATCAATCCGATAACGCTACAGTAGACCACTCACATCTTCCTCATGCTCCCTTGATCCCCATTATTCGTTCTATGATCGACAAATGTGTCCCCTATTGTGCTATTGTTCAGGTTGAACTTTTGGCGATGCAGTCACTCACTGGTAATATTAATTATTTACCCACTCTAGTACCAATCCCATATAAATTTTTTGATCGCCCATTTTGGCTATATGGTATAGTTGAGCATGCTGGTGACGTTGGACCCATACTTGGTTCAGTTATCTTCAATGTTTCAAAAGATAACCCAGTACTACAATCTCGTAACTTTTTATTAGCTGACATATTCCAATACGTTATCGGTATAATATTACTAACCGTAGTAACATAATGCAGTTGGATAATTCATGTATATTAATTCCCGGTCATGGATCTATGTGAATCTATGTGCCAATACTGGAATATGACAAGCATATATATCTACCATCAGCAATATTAATCAGACCATCTCAGCTCGAGATTCATCACGGATTTTCTGGTACTGTGACGAACACGTCTCCATTCATAATCTGCAGAATATTAGACTGTGTTCATAAATACGTGTGTGGTCACACTAACGTTTCTGAAATCAAAAATCGATTACATCGTAACAATAATATTGTATACATTGTATGGTCTGAATCGGTGTGCCATCAGCTTACATCAACTGTTAGCAAATTCGCTCACTATCTGGCTACTACGAAACTTCAGCCGTTACGTAAGGTTTCACTCAGCTCCCTCAATCGCCAGTTCAACGATGTTGTGTGGGTCGAACACTTCTTTATTGACGGACAGCCCCTTCTACATGTTATAGGTGCAACAAATATATTATCAGCTGGCCTTACAGTACCAAATTCGTCACTGTAAAATGCCTTCCTGGCATTTGAGACAACCTGGCTCGCTCAATTCTGGTCCTCTGGTACTGCAATTGGCAATGGCGCTTCTACATACAACTAATTTATCAATTTAATTACCAGCTCTGGTTCTTCATTCAAAGTACCAACCCCCAGACACTACTCCAAAAATTATTTAGAGGTAAATCACAACATAATACGGGAGACGATTGAGGAAATATTCTTTGTTTTCTGCCCCATTACGTATGAGGCGTATTCGAATAATTCCGTTAAATTCCTGGGAAAGGAATTTTGAAGTTCTCTAAACCAATAAACATAACCTTTGTGTCACTGTAGTTCTGGCTGACTCAGATGTTGTAGACGTTCATAGAAGCAATGACATGGGTTCTGGTCAGTCTGTGCACTGCTGTTTGGAACCGTGTAGCACGGGTTTGATTTTAATACCTGATTATTTATTGTGATGTTGAAAGAAAAGAAAGAAACGGTAAGTAGCATACAGTCTATTCTTCCACAATGTGAGTTGTAACTATCTGTTTGTTTTGAAGCTATGATCACCTCGGCTGTCATGTGCAGTACTGTATGGTTGTCGATTCTATTTACGAATCGATGCAATAGAGTTCGTGTGACACTTCAAGAGGATAGCTCTAGCGTATGGTTGATAAAGAGATGGTTGATAAAAGAGGAAACTTTGAATGTAAATGGTAAAGAAATGATGAGAAGAAGAACGGGTGATGAGACTACATGAAGGGATGAATAGTTCACATCAAAGAACGATGGCACCAGAGGAAGGCACGGGACTCGGTGCAAAGAACGGATGATGGTAATGACAATGTTATTTTCATCAATGACGGTAAGGAGGATGTTACGACTTACAATACGATGATGACGTCAAAGATAATGTTATTATTATCGATAACGGTAAGGAGGAGGTTATGATTTACAAAAACGACCATGGCGGTAAGGAGATGCTACTATCATCGATGACGGTAAGGAGGATGTTATTACTTATTATAAATACGAGGATAACGGTAATGATCACTCTAGTATCATCTTTGACGGTAAGGAGGATATTATTGCAAAACGACGACGACGACGGTTATGACACGATGATGACAGTAACGACAATGTTATAGTCAAGAGAAGAAGCGGCGCGCCTGAAAGAGTAGATACTACCGCGCATGGAAACGGGAAAAGATGAAACATCTATAAGGCTGAGGAGCAGGAACGGGAAACCGCAGATGATAGCACAACAAGGAATCTTGGTTAAATAGGACAAATGCGAAAACTGGGATACAAAAGAAAAGTCCGGTTCATCGTCGGCGTACTATATACTGTACACTACACGTTCGGTAAAATTTTGCACGCAACGGTATACACCATTACTCTGTATGCTGGAAGAAACTAACACTGACGCAAAATCAACAGTAATGTATCAAATATGTCTCCAGTACCCACTACAGTATGCGGATGCAATTATAGAATTAATATCATCTACAATTGGCATATGCAATTATCGGTTGAAAAACCAAGTTCAATGCACTGTACTGCAGCTCGGAAAACGTGTACAGGTGACCCAGTTATACTACATTCAAGGAACCAACATTCTTAATTAGAACAATGACACCGCAAAAGGGAATTAGAATCAATAGCTATTCTTGTATTCATCCAGCAAGACTTGGACTTTGCTATTTTAACTCAGACCGATGAGGATTGCTGAGATATTTAATAACATGTATACATTTACGAACAGAACCATAGAACAATACGACTTCAGCTACGATTGCACTTAACCGTCAATAAAACCAGGGAAGGGGGAACTAGATCCACCATACATGCACTGAGCAGATTAACCTCTGCGTCAGGTGATAGGTGATCCGCACGCGTGCGCCACGTCCCGGTTCATCGCAGCTGCGAACCAAGGTGAGGAAAGAGAACTAGCGTGACCTTCTGATAGATAACCAGTAACGGTTCCTAATAGAGCCAGGACTACCTATCATACCGGCCTTCATTTGAACAACGGAAACCAGAAATATCTGAAGTAGCCGAAGAATACTCACACTTTCATATATTTATTTTCCTTAAATTTTATTAATAAAAATGCAGGATTAGCCTCGAGGCTACAGATTTTTCGGCAAAGGTGACATTCCGTCATGGAAGCGTAATGGTGGGAAATCGTTGCACGAAGAATAATAATACATCAAGTTGTAAATAAAAGAGACACGCTGAGCTCAGATCAAGGCACGCGACGACCACTTTTTCAATGAATAAAAATGGGTCAGCTTATATGGTGAGATGAAGACGAAAATTTTGTTTCATTCCGAACAAAGAGAACTGAAAATGATTATGTCAACATAATTTGTCAAAACATCTCATAGTCAAGAGGGTGGTGTTGAATAAGGGTAATTCAATGGTTTGAAAAAAAGGGGTGTATTTCGGGAACGTTTCCGTAACTATTGATTTGAGGATATCCCTAATTTCTCAATGATTTTCGGCGTACGTCTGTATCTTTTAAATACGAAACGTGTCGAAAACATTTTGAGTGGCCAATATATTTTTATGTTTTATAAAATATTTCCAAAAATTTATTGTACTGTATCAAAACAATGTACTTTTTACAGAAATTACCGATTTTCTCAGTACAGAATGTTTCTCAAATTTTGAGGAACGAAATTGTTGTGAAAAGTGTCAAAATTTTATAATATTCATCCCCTAATTGTTTCCACAATCCCGAAGTTTTGATTTACCTGTTTTGACTGTCAAAACAATTTCAAAGACCATCGAAATTGCTTTGACTGTCAAATTGATAATTCAAAATATATGTCCCTATCCCTAAAATCTTGGTTCTTCAATGTCCTCCATAATTTTCAGATGTGGTCATGCATCTTATTCCTTTTCATCTTCTACTAAACATGGCTTGGATACGCATGTGTGCATGAGCCATGATGGCATGGATCGTAATCAAAGACGAAGAAAGAAACTATGTAGTTTAGTTCTACCTCCATCACAGAAACTTGGTAAAATGAGTGATAGAATTCCAGTTGATCGTATCACGAGCAACTTGAACTACAAAAATTCTGATGACAACCTGCACTACATGTCTATAATGGAATAAACCATATCAAATGATTTACTGCATCCACCATCAATTGAATCAGACGCTGAAAATGGCCATACAAATGTAGATTTGAATGACTTATTGGATGAGGTATTCTCTGTTAGTCAAAGAATAGGAGAGGACGCCTGTAATTAACTGTTATCAGTATTCAAGAAACATAGCGGAAAGGTGGAACAATTTTTTAAAGTTTGTAAGAATTTGGACGATATTCGGAAATGTGTAAAACGGCGCTCGGAAGAGAACATGTTGAAGAAAGGATTCAAGCTGGATAATAGATTATCAGAAAAGGGTATTGGTTATGAGGTGTATTGGAGGAATCCCATCTATATTTTGTGATGTCAAATTAAAAGTGTTCGGAGTGACGAATTTTACACAAAACCTCCTGACCGTGTTTCAATTCGAAGTCATCCAATCAACTCAGAATTGGGAGTAGAAGCGGCCACACTAGCAGAGGGAATCATAAAGATGTCTGAGGATAGAACAATTTTGTGGAGTACACTTGATACAGATGCAGAGCAATCGTTTACTTCCATGGTCCAAATATACAGTGACAAATCACAGACATTGCTAAAGACGTCTGCATTGAAGTTTTATCCGCTTCAGTTAACTATATTCAATTTTAAAGAGGAATGGGGACGAAGAATAATTGCATCTGGGGATTCAATAATTGGATACCTTCCTGTGTAATCCTCAGAGTTAACTCCGCAAGGAGGTATGAAAGTTAATCGTGAAGAAATTCTGCTTGATTTACACGACAGTATCGAATTAATATTTCAGCCACTAATGAACGTGGAAATGGAAGGGGTGTCGTTACAGACGCATATGTAAGGAATCTTCGTGGTCACTTTATGCTGTCGTCGTATGTATCTGATATTCCGGAAGCGGAGGATATGTTGAGTGTAAAGAGAAACAAGAACACAAGTTCTCCATGCCATAGGTGTTTAGTTGAAAAATAAAGTCTGAGTTTTGTTACCCATTCGGCAGAAAGGTCTGTAGTTGACACACTTAAAATGTTCAAGTCTATGAAACGTGGGAGCGAAGAAGTCTCAAACGAGTTTAAAAAACTCTCCATGATAGCACTACCACCTGTTATTAGCTTGTTTCCGTTTGTTGGTATACATCCATCAGTTGATATATATTCAATATTTGGTTTCGAACCAGTACATAACCTCTAACTTGGTATCTTCAAGTTGTTGAAATAGTGTGCAGTATTGTATCAAAAAGATGAAAAACGGGTGAGCAAGTCAATAACAACTCTCTCCGGAGAATGGAAACATATATCAATTATCAAGGAGTCAATTTTATCTCTTCTTAATGGATTCCTTAGAGAGGTTCAGTGCAGCTCACCTGGGTATGGTCTTCATGTGGATTTCTCGAAATGCATAACAGCTGGCCATCTATCAGGTCCTTTCACCAAGGATGGTATTGTAGGTATACTGGAAGCAGCAGATCACGAATTTATCTATATAGTATCTCCTTTTCTTGCTTCACTTGTTGATACATGTTGCGGAGACTTTCATGTAGCACCTATGACATCTGTTTTCGTACAATTTGTTGATCTCGTTAACTGTAGTTGTCGAAGAAATAGAAGGCCGATAAATGTATACACGTGTATTCAAAATAATGTTAAATTATAGAAATGTAACGTGTAGTACACTTTTCAGACTTTTGTACATCAAATTGTACTACTACTGTAACATAGTAGTAAATATTAAAAATTTCGGAAATTAATGAAAAAATATTGATAAGTTGCCCGAAAAGCAGAGCCTAAAACAGCATAAAATTGAACAAGATTTTTCGGGCGTTTTCCGTAACCGAAAAACAAAAATATTTCGGCACTTTCTAAGAATGAAAGTTACAGACGTATGGTAAGAAGTTTCCATTTTTTCTGATGGAAAATGTAATGTGAAGTACGCTACAGTGTGATGTGGTGACACGATAGGTCGGCGTGTTCAGTGAGAGATGGAACGAAAAGGGTTCATTTCGTTTATTTTTGAAGATGTGTTATTTAGATCTCAATTCCCCCAAGATAGCATCCTTGAAATAGAGTCTGTTAATCATTATTATCACTATTTATCTGGATTAAGTAATAACTGCCATCAAAATCGACAAATTTGAAATTGAATTGTGTGACGGAAAAGCCTAAACAAAAAAGGCAATGTTCAGTACAGGGATCTAGAAGAGCGATACTTCCTAATATTAAACACGATATTATGGAATTAAGGCATCAGTTGTCATTTTCTGCAGTTATTGCCCTACCATATTCATAAGGAAACGAAACTGGATGGTATGACGGAAAGGGGCAATAAGTGCCATTGTTCATGTAGTGCAAAAATGTGCGAAAGCATGCTGTGACATTGTCGTAACTGGCGATGTTAGAAGTTTCTATGATTTGTTTGTTGATAGCTACGGGACGGAGGAGCGTCTTACCAAAAATATCTTGAAGGGAATCAACTCAGCGAAAACAGAAACATTGGCCAGTCATTTTCTCATGTCCTTCTTGGTCACAACTGTAACGGCTAAGGAGATGAAGGTGTCAGTAGGAAATGGGGTTGAAAAGAAAACAAAAAACTTGAGCAGACTGGAGTAGAGGATGTGTAAATAGAGAGAAAATATGAGAGAAAAGAAGAAAGGCCACTGACACGAAGACTTATTGTCACAGCCAGGTTCTAGATGGGGTTTAAAAAGACGAGAATAAACTGCACAGCACCGGTAGAAACTGTTCATATTTCAGTGTGGAGAGTCAATAATGTGGGATGCAGTGACGAGTGCATTTACGAGGCGTGGCAATTTATTCATAGCCCTGATAATATACAATTATTATCAGGCGAGCTAATAGGATAAATTATGAAGGGAGTTGGGAGGCACTTCCAGTCGTTCTGCAGGAGACAGCACTGCAGGAATCGTGTAGAGGGTATAATCGAGATAGCAATCTGGAAAGGAGCTACTGGAAAGGACCATTTTCATCAAGATGGCTAGGAAAATTAGGAAGGGAAATCAGTAAAAAATTCGTGTGTTGATTATTTCCTGCCTGTTAATATTTACTACAACGTCAATCACATGTGAATGACCGTATTGAGAGAAAAGACGTGAATAGACCATCACATCTCCTGTCGTACTAAAATATCGTGCGTAAGTTCCTGAAACACATCTACATGCAACACGTTTTCCGAAGGAATTATGTATACCATGGTCCAAACTGCAGTCTTTTCTCTGGAAGCCTTGAACCTGGTGGCGATAATAGGGAGTACGGTGCATTCAAATGCGTGCGGAATACCTGTAACTTTTTCAGGCCCTACGTGACATTTTTGGAAGCTGCAAAACCGATAGCAGGTATGACTCCAGCTTTACAAACCACAGCACAGAATTTAAGACATGTATGGGGAATCAGATTTGGGCCAGGATGTGAGAATCGAAGAAGGTTTTTAACAAGTCAAAAATGAGCCGGTGGGTACATCTGGTAGGCCTTTAGTTGGTAATAAAATGAAGTTTAACCAAATTCGGTATAGTGGTATTAGTGTTGATTTATACGGCAAACGAAGAATTTCTTGACATGGGACTGTATTATTCTACATGTTTTTCAAGAAAAACAATGGTAGTGAAGATGGAATAGACGGCAGTTCGGGATAAATAGTAAGTAATGTAGCAACAAATAATTAAGAAATCATTAGTAGAATTAACAACCGCTTTGAGCGAACTGACTTGTAGATGATATCCCTTGGCAGGATAACTTTTGAAGGATTGCGAGCAGGGCACTTTTTCTAGGCTGCCAATATTAGTGGCGCTTCTGGAAAGGACTGAGAGGTAAATATTTTCCTCATTATCTTCCTCATTATCTTCTTTACAATCTTCACCGTCATCATCTTTACTATCAACGTGAATTCATCATTATTTTCATATTTACCCTTATCATTTTCTTCATCTCTATCTTCAACTCTATCTTCACGTTTATCCTCATCATTATCTTCTTCAATATCTTCATCTCCATCTACATCACTACCTTCATCATTATTTTCTTCATTACCTTCTTCATTGGCCGATTTATTATCTGATTCATTATCTTCATCACTCTCTTCATCACTCTCTTCATTATTTTCATCATTATCTTCAAGTCATCATCATAATTATCTTACATTACAATTTTTACAACGTCCACCACCACCTCCGACTTCGCCTCTGTCACCTCTTTCTCCACCCCACCCACCCCGTCAATAGAACAACAACATAACTCCAAATACGTACAAAATGAAACAGAGCCGTAAGTACGAAGAAGGGTGAAATAAAAAGTTCCTACTAGAACAAATGAACACAATACACATCTCCAATAAGATATATCACAAAATTTAATTCCATCACATTACGATCATGGCAACTCACACGGTCTTCCTTCTCCACCACCATTACCACATTCAAGTTCACTTCCACAAACATTCAATCATTATTAAATCTTGAAGATGTTGTTCCAATGACGGATGAACATGTTGATGATGAAACGGCCCATTGGTAACATGGTGGTATGTGCGCATGAAACCAAGACGGATAAGTGAAAACGAGCACAAAAATGAAGGAGGGATAGGACTAAACAAGCTTAGTAATCCGTATCTGTCACGTGTTTGGAGAAAACAATTATACTGTCATTTTATTGACACTTTTATACAGCTCAAACACGATTGTTTTGAAAACATGGACAATCTTAGTGAATGTGTTCTTCCAAAATCAAAAAATCGTTCAGATGATATTAACCCCATCATGAAATGGACTTTATTCTATATATCATTCCACCACATTACAATTTCGGATGATGCTGAATTCCGTGATTCTTGGGACGGAGCGCATCAAGCGTCCGCCCCGAGTATTCACCACTCTTAAGTATTTTCATCTGAACATTTCCCATGTCTTCGAACCGGTAGAAGTACGGCCGGTAGATTGCTAAGTATGGAAAATAAAAGAATCCACAAAGCCTCATCTTATTATTCTCACAACGCCACGCGTCCCTTCCCACTTGTAAATCACAACAACCATGGGCACTTCTCTGTTCCCAAAAGCTTTTATAATCTCGTTCATATCAACTTCTCGACATGAACTACCGCTTATATCACTTTCGCACCTACAACTGCTGCTGTCATCTTCTCCCTTGACTTCAACAATTCTGAGAACAGTTATCAATTCAGTTACAAGAGAATTGTTCTCCCTTGTTTCGTTATTACTTTTACGTTGGCACACACAATTGTCAGATTCTTTAGAATCGTAACGGAGTGCTTTAGAAATTTCATCATCCGAATGTTCACTCCAGACCTCTCTCGCATCCTTTTCGAAGGTATTTACTATACATTCTCCTTCCATGTACCTTTGAAATTTCTGCTCTATCTTCAATTTATTGACAATTTGGGCCTGCTATCCCACACCACCATCCATGTCCTCATTTCTTGCATCAAAATATGCATTGTTCCTCCCACCACTTCCTTGTTTCTCTTCCTTAATCTTCTCCATAATTACACAGCTGGTATTGGAACCTCCTTTCTCCGATCTTGCGAATTAAAATCGCAGCTGTTCGTGATCTTTTTTCTCCTATAATTTTTCAGTTGATGAAACCTCTTCCACCGTTCCGTACTGGCTCGCCCGTCCTGTTTTTACAGATATCCAACCCATTCCTCATGTCATTTTCGCTGGCATCTCAACATACAGTACTCCCTCGCTATAAGGAACGCTGGCGTGGAAACAAATTCGTTCCTTACAGCGAGGTCTTTCTTACATGGGGGAGAGGTATGGCAAAACTGTGTTGTGAAGAGAACAGTGAAGAGGAAGAAAACGTCTTATGATTCTCTCTTCCTGATCTGATGCTTTTATTACTGCTGATGATTAAAACTAATGCCATGAGGAACGTGAACTGTGTCAGACGTGAGTAAGTCTGACAGGAGAAATTCTCACAGAAACTAAGTTTTTCCATACCGCCCCCCATGAAACCAGGCAAGCATTGCGTCAGACTACCATACAGTCGTTCTTTTTCAGTCTGTAAAGTCTACGCACAGTCATTCTTTTTGAGTAAATATAGTCTTTATTTACTCAAAAAGAACGACTGTATGGTAGTCTGACGCAATCTTTGGTTGGTTTTCTGCTGCAGGGCATTCAATAAACTCCGAAGTTGAAACTGAAGCTGTAGTTTTACGTCTTCCTGACCCTCACTGATTCGCATAACCGCTGCAACAGCCTTTAGCTTTTTATTGAGAGGCATAATCTGTTCTGGATTCTCTTCAGTATTCTCTACTTCTACTTTATCCTCTTTTCGGATATTCAGACTAGACCCAATTTGTTGAGCTTGATGTTCTTCATTAATCTCCTCCAAAATATCCGTGTTATCTGGGTTCAACAAATCTAGAGATGGCCTTACTGTAGGGGGTTCGGAGTAACAGAGCGGGTCAGAACTGGCACAATGAGTCCATTCAGATATTCTGCATTACCGCAACACTTTTAATTATAAAAATATAATGTTTTTTAAAAAATAATATTTTTTTAAAAAAACCATTATAATTAAAAATAATGTTTTTAAACATTATAATTTTATAAGAAACGTTTATAAATTTACCGTTCCTTGTAGCATTTCTTGGGCACTCAAAATATATACAATGCAAGGTTTTTGTAAACGGTTCCTTGTTACGGTTCCTTATAGCCGTGAAGAAAGGAACGTGCAATTTGAGTACTTTAGGAGGGTACAAGGTCGGTGGACCTGCTTGGGTTCCTTACAAAGAGTAATTTCTTACCTGTGTCCCTTCAGCAAGGGACTACTGTCTAATAGCCGTTAACGAGATGCTCCTTTTAATGGACTGGGGAAAACGTGGCGCGAGGTTTTAGTGTGATCAGTTTTTTGGTTAGTGAAGCAATGAAATGTGTGTGTATTGCTTTGTTCTTCGCTGGCCATTTGGAGGCATAGTAAACTATTTCTCTACTACCGTGGGTAGCTTGACAGGCTAATGGGTTTGAAGGCACGATAGTGTCTTCGTCAACTCTGGCGTCGCAGTTGACAACGATCGCAACTCAATAAATGCGCGGGAACCGTCTTGCTCGTCGCGCTGATATTGATCAGCCTAGGCGTGGTTGGTCGGTCTTTCTCATACCTGGGCTGATTCTACCTTACGGTTCGAACGTGTTGTGAGATACTGATTGTTTGTCTAATGCCTACTTTTATTATTATTCTTCCCATCCTCATTGAAGTGGGATTTAAGTATGCGAACCGAATCAATGATACGAGTAAGAAACATTTCGAAAAGGTCAATGATTCTAATTCGAGCCATTCTTCGAATTAATAATACACGCGTGTGAAATCACATGTGTAGAGATTCAGCTTTTCATCCCCTAATCACGTGACTTACCCTGTAGGTAAGTTTATCCGAGTACAGTATCATTATTCCATAACTGCATGACAGTTTTGTATTCTCATGTGATGTGCCACCTGTACATACTGTTGATGTGCCACTTGTAGATACTGTTGATGTGCCACCTGTAGGTTTGTAGTATGTTAGTTGTCCATTATACAGTGTCAATGATTACTTGTTGGTTTCGTAGCTTCTTCTCCATTCTTTCGCTTTCTGCACTATTCCTCCTCGTTCCTTTATTTGAGTCATGACCCTCTCTGTCGTCAAGTTCTCTGACTATGCCTGTTCCCTCTTTCTACTTTCGTCATCGCATATAACGTCGTCTCTCTTTAATGAACTTTATTGATTGTTACTCCCCTTATCTTTCAACCTTCTCTACATTACTTTTACCCAACAACCGTCATTTCCAATGATCCCGACATGTCGTCTTCGTTAACAATCATCATCGTGACAGTTCATCACCAACAATTATCATCCCTTCATTTGATCATTAGCAATCATCATCCCCAACATTTTATCATCAACGGTTAT
>JAULBU010024721.1:0-18147 GCA_032358235.1 Odonthalia washingtoniensis
TAGTGTTCAATTATCATTGCGTACGACGAAGTTAGGTCTTCTACTCGATCCGGTGAGGTCGTTTTGTTCGTTATGATACATCTTCACTTTCAACTCGGAATCGTTCCTAGTTGAAAGTGAAGATGTATCGTCAGGAGATGACAGTGTGACACTGTCATGTTCTTTCCGACAACAAGGGGTCGATAACATCACTGCCGATGTCAAATAAATAAAAGCGGATTGTATTTTTCAACTAGTGATTGACCAACAGTAACATGAACTAGTAGGACATGATTTTCGCCTATCAACAAATCAACAGTTATTAATCTGTTTCCGCTGATAATGATAATATCTAATAATAAAATGTATAATACCATACATAATACAGAAATAAATGAAAATTTGTACTATTACTCGCCAATACACAATCATACAGAATTAAATTAAAAGTACAACCACTACTCGCAATTGCAATAGACATTATTAAAGTGCTACGGAATATTTTCACATTGTCAATAAGGATAATAGTGCCAAAACATTTTATATATATAATTTAAACACATACATCACGTACTACAACTCCAATTTCAAACAATAATGAATAATATGAAGCACTTTCATTCACAATTTGAATGATGACAGTACTTTCAGAGCAGAAAATTTGTAAAATGAAACACACATACAACAGAAACAAGTATACAAAACAATGTAATAATTTATAAACCATTGGTAACCCCGGTCAAATTATTAGTGTTAGTTATATTGATGAAACTTGTTCATCAATAGAAAAATAGATATGATACTAATACACCGAACAATAATATTATTTAATCACCACTGGCAATGAAAATCATATTTACATATCTTATTATAAATGACGCCGAACTAAATAACATAACCACGCATGCAACATGTACTGCATCTCACCTTAGTAATGACTCATCCACTGTCATTTCTGCTCGCACTATCAACAATGGTAATAAATACACTATTAAAACGATTTTTAATACTTTCAATTACATTAATTGGTATGAAACTAATATCATTCCTGGTTCTACACTACAGTCTGTCTTGATAGTAATGGAATGAATATTGTAGCATTATTACTTTCTCTTCTCATGTACCAGGAAGTACTGATTCTACTACTGCCCATAATAATAGACATTCACAGGATAATTAAAGAAGAAATTATAGACATAAGTAGATAATTGGACATTACATTATAATTTCAATACCACTGCCATAATTAGTACCCATAAATTATATAAGATTTTAATTTATCATTACGACACTACAGCATAATGGAATTATCAACCTAGAAATCCATTTTCAAGTTATACATTTAATTGCGTACGTTACTCTCGTGAGGGAAGTCAGACGTAAATGGTCCATCTACGTACCATAACCGTATACATGAATTGTAACAGGGTATTCGTTTCCAGCCAATCCTCTTCGACTCAACTTGTTCAATAACTGCGATAGAATCTATGGGTGTCACTTCTTCTGATGCATACAACCCTTCTCGATTATCAATATCACACACTTAATTCTCGACTAGCGCCGTCATTGCGAAAGGCCCACCGTTCCTCTGAATCACATTAAATTTACGTTTCTTATTCAGTGTCGAAGCAACTAGCGAGATTTGTTGCTCAGAAGGAATATCGTACCGTCTGGGAAATTGTAAATCAATATCAAGTAACATGATGGATGCACTTCTATTGTTCCTTTTCTCCTCAACAACAGTCAGGAACCATGTGTGTATAATTTTCATGGACGATTAAATATTAATTTTATTTAAAGCTTTCCCTCTACCTCCTCTTACTTCCCATTCCATCTTAAAAATTGTCTGTTCCTTCACTTCATCACTTATGATAATATGTTTCAATTAATGACTACATATATGTATGGAAAAATATGTAACATACTTTGTCCGAGCGCCACCATATCCATTTCTGCAGTGCGATTCATCACAGTCTTCTCATTTTTCATTTCCGTCCGAATTTATTTCTCCTTGTATCTATCCTTACTCTCCTGATTTATGTACATTCGTCTACACTTCCTACACTGTGGTAGTATACCATCCTATGCCAAACCGGTGCAATCACCGAGATCTTCCTTCTCTACCTCCAATTCCGCCTGCGTATCAGAAAACGCTGTAGAAGCATAGATACATCCGTGTAGTTTCAAAGTACTCACTTTGATGCATATGCACACAACAACTCCCGTCATTTTGCTTCTATAATCAATTCCAGCAGTTATCGGTTCTTGGTATTAAATCACTAATCACATCAACCCCTTCTCCCTATTTTTACAGAGGTATTGTCACTAACATAGCACCATGAACATCGCCGACATTTTTCTCAACACCGTCTATAAAATAATTAAGTGCAACCATTTCCGTGCCCCTTTTCGTAAACTACTTCCAAATTGGAAAAACCCGTAATTATTTCTTTCGCCACCATAATGCGGATACACTGTTTCCAGTACTCGTCCATATTGTCCTTTTCATATTTTACCTCACTGTAGATTCGACTTAAGAATCGATGCGATAGCGTTCGTGTGACGCTCCAGGAGGATAGCGTACGGTAAATAAAGAGACGGTGGATAAAAGGGGAAAAGACGAAGGTAAATTATGCAGAAAGGATGATACGAAGAGGAGTAGAACGGATGATGAGACGGGAGGAAGGGAAGTAGAAGGATAATATTAATGATGATGTTACTATCGATGACGGTAATGAGGATGTTATGACTTGCAATAGGACAATGACGGTAATGATGATGCTACTATCATCGATGACGGTAAGGAGGATGTTATTCAGGATAAATCGACGATAACGTTAATGACGATGTTAATATCATCGTTGACGGTAAGGGTTTCATTACAAAATCGACGACGACGGTTATGATGTTAACGTTAAAATAAAACTAGGATGAAGGTAATGACGATGTTGGCGTTAAGAGAAAAATCGGAGCGCCTGAAAGAGGAGATACTACCGCGCATGGAAAAGTGAAAAATATGTAGCATCTAAAATGCTGAGGTTCAAGAACGGGGAAACCGAGGGATGATAGCGTAATAAAGAAATTTTGCTATAAACAGGACCCATGTGAAAAATGGGATACAAAAGGCGCGTTTCATGTTCGGCGTACGATATATTGTACACTACACGTGAGGATAAATTGTGCTCGCAACGGTATACATAATTACTCTGTATGCAAGAGGAAACTCACACTGACGAGAAGTCAACAGTAATGTATCAAATTTGTACTCCGGCACCCACTGCAATACGCGGATGCAATTATAGAATGATTATCATCTACAATTGGCATATGCAATTATCAGTTGAAAACCCAAGTTCAATTCACTGTACTGCAGCTCGGCAAACGTGTACAGGTTACCCACTTACACTACACTCAAGAAACCAACACTCTGAATTAGAACAATGACACCGCAAATAGGAATTAGAATCAATAGCTATTCTTGTATTCATCCAGCAAGACTTAGACTTTGCTATTTAAACTCAGCTCGATGAGGATTGCTGAGATATTAAACAAAAGGTTGAAATTTACGGACAGAACCACAGAACCATCCGGCATCAGCTAAAATTGCACTTAACAATCAATAACACCAGGAAGGGGAACCTCGATCCACCATACACGCACTGGGCAGATTAACATCTGCGTCAGGTGACAGGTGATCCCCACGCGTGCGCCGCGTCCCAGATCATCCCAGCTGCAAAACAAGCTGAGAGGAGGGAAGTAACTTGACCTTCTGATTCATAACCCGTAAATGTTCTTAATCGATCCAGGTACTCATTACACAGCCCTTTATTTGAACATCGGACACGAGAAACACCTGAAGTAGTCGAAGAGTACTCACACATACATATATTTAATTTCTTAATTTCTCTTAATAAAAACGCAGGATTAGCCTCCAGGCTACCGCTTTTTCGACACTCACTTACCCGTTGCAATGTCCCCAATTTTTTGAATCTATCGCACCGTTTATTGCTTTTATCCCCCTGACTTCATATCTACATTTTGCAACTCCACCGCAGAATTTCCAAACGGTCCCTCATATTCCAATGCCCTCACAGCACTTACTTGTGTCTTCCCATATTTATCCGTCTCCCGTACATACAGATGAACTAGTTTCATCGATATTGTGAAATGGGCGTCGACAATGCTTCTACCACACACAGGCTCCGAATAAATCAATCCTCTCAACTTATTCCGTGATGTGCAGCTGAAAAAGAGCCCTGACCGGTAGGATATTGTTATAATATCATCTTGCGTTATCAGACATCATCCATTTTCTCCTGTAATGCCGGTATCTCAACTTTAATCCTTGTCATGATTGCATCTAAAATGGACATAACGCCAACAGTGTCTTGCTTCGCATCGTTTTATACAAATGGATTTTTTAATAAGTTAGTGAACAGTACGTTCGGTTTATTCGTTTCTTCATTGTGTAAATCCATTCCCTCAGCACCAGATCCATTCATTCGTACATCTTCACGTTCAACGCTATCACTCTCAACAATTTCGTCCTTCACATTAAATAGAACATGACCATGCCGTGAGAACCCTCTTTTTCAGAAAAATTCTTTATACGTCTCCCGAAACCGAATTTGTTCGACTTTCATTTTGTAGTCGACTATGAGGAAACCAACTGTACCATCATCTACCCTTCCCACCTCCTCTTAAATCTCGCGTATAGCCCCATCCTGCAACTCGCACTACGCTTGTGACCCATAGATATGATCCTTTTTGTTTCACCTCCACCAATGCCTTTCTCACATCATTAGAAGGAAGTTTAATATTATGAAGAACATCAGAATTACATGTACAGGTTTCAGACATTCCTGGCATTTTTCGCACAATTAATATTACTTTCAACACTACTGCATCACCGGTCCATTTTACAATATAATCTGTCTTCCACTGTATGAACAGGGTCATCATCTGTTCCAATATGATGCGGAAATGAATATTTAAAGAACTCTATCACCGCATCAACTTTCTCATTCAAATGCCTCTGCATCACGACGTCACCAACCTCATTCCCAATAAATTTTTAACATGATCATATTCTCATAGACAAGATCATATAACACATAATCTACATAGGTCTTCCCTGTCTTCTGCCGTTCAGTTAAACCCTTCGCCATGCGAAGAAAAAGCCTCCTACAATATATTTCCCACCTGTATCAAAATTTCTTTTCCGTTGTTGTATAACCGCACAAGTACTCCAGACTAACCTTTATCGACAGCAGGACATTTAATCTACTTTCCAAGACATCTTACTCTTTTTGTGCTCCACACTGTCATTATTCTTTATCATGGAAATTGTCCACGTTTCTCAACAGCTATGTTTTCATTCCGTACCAACCGGTACATCTTTCCAACATCTTCGTTTAGTAATTTTAGCTTCTTCACAAGTTTTATTAGCCAATATACTTTTGTATGCAAAAACGTTTTCTGGTGACCATTCACACCAATCACTAACTACATAAGCAAGCTCTTCATATCTAAGCGCGGAAGGAAGGAACTAATATCAGCACTAATTAGTCATATTTCAGCAGTTGATTTCCTATTGTAACATCATAACAGATGCATGATGTTTTTCTGGAAACGGTTTTCAGTTTCTCTGTTTTCCATGAGCATATTGTAGAAAAATTCTCTTTTTCGAGAAACGACATATCGCATATCTTTCTCATCATCCGTTTCATAACTACCAAAATACTTTACTTCCCAACTGTTCTTGTTCATTTGTTCTGTCATATATTTTCTGGTACTCTCATTAACAAATGACGCGTCTTTGTTGAGTTTTTATGGTTTTGTAAATAAGCTCTTTGTGCTTCCGAATATCACGCAACGATACCTGTTCCAATTTTTCTTAGTATGGAAAATTGTGTCCGCATTTATATCACCTGTGTTGTTATAATCGCAAAGTGCGATGCGCAGTATGGAACGTTTTGTTTCAGTCGTTAGTAAATGGAACTCTCAGCACGTCAAACGGTTATAAATAGGCATTTTCATATGACACACGAGGTCTCGAATCAACAATATATACAACCAGCCTTTAAAACAATGTACATTGCATTCATTTTCAATTTCATTACATCAAAAAGTTGAATGGTCATACTTTATTATGATTTCTTTCCGGTGTCTTCAAAACTGTGCAATTATTGTTCGTATGAAACACAGCTTCATCAGAGAACCATTTGAAAAATGTTTTAAACAATCGTGGCACATTCCAAATTTGATTTCTCCTCGTAACCGTTTGGTCCTGGGACTATCTTTCTCATCGTTTTCCCTATCCTCCTTCTATTACGTAATAAAACTTTTAATCATTGAAACCTTCACTATGTTCCTTCGTAGCCTTTCATTCTTTAAATACCATCCTTTAACAATGGCAAACCGGTACCTTTTCCGTGACAATTCGTTCCCGTCCCCCACAGAGACCGACGATAAAATTATTATAACTTTAAACTCCCTTTCTTATTACAGCACCAGTACCGCAGATTCAACCACACTATGCCAACCGTTTGTAGTAGGCCCACAGTGCAACATGTCTGTACATAATATGCAATATTATTGCGACTAGTGATTCTCGTCCCTCGCTAACAGAATAAGATGTTGCCGGCGAAAACCCAAAATCCATATACCCAACTGATTATTTTAATCCATACTTCTTGACTTGAATAGGACATGCTTGCTTGACTTGATAGGACACGCTACGCTAATTAATGCACATATATTTGTTAAAAGCTTTCTTATAATATTTTATTTATACTTAAAGCGCATCCCCTTGTTAGAACATGTGTCGGCCCGACCCCCTAGTTCTCGAATGTTTTCTCACAGTGTAATGACTTTACTTACTGTGTTATGATAATATTATATCGTAATCAAACTATAAACACTCGAAAATTAGGGGTTCCCACTATAATTGTGGATAAAGTCAGTGACTACCTTCGATGCATGGAAACTCCCAACTCATCTTGACAGCATGGATATTGAAAAACGAACCAGTATTTTTGTTGAGCTTGCTTAGGATATTTCTTGCCTTTTCGAAGTAGGCTTGTTGAACGGCAATAGTGTTGGCTTCTTTTACGTAGGTGTGTACCGTTTCATCTCTCTTCCATCTTCCTCTATTTTTTGATACCTTTTAGGTTGAGACTTTTTAATTGGTAATACCTAGTTCCCCCCTTTTCTAAAGCTATGTAGTGTAATGTGATGACGTGGATCTGTAATTATAAGTTTCTTGTTCATTATCGTATGAATCTCTTGTCTAAAGGCGTCCTGCAAGAATTGGAATATCTTGTTGTGCCTAGTAATTAATGATTCGATATGTCTAAGTAACAGAGTACGCACTAATTCAAACCGGATACTAACGGAGACGTTAGTACCAGTTTTAGTCTTATTTAATACCAAATATACCTTTTTATTATGGTGTTCACCAATTAGAATATATTGTCTTGATAGATGAGTAAGTTCACCTAAATGTATGTGACAGTCAAAGCACATTAGAACTTCCAAGCCCATTTCGGGATTATTAGCCTGTCGTATAAAATAAGAGATACCGAAAGCTAGATCAAAAGGATATGGTCTCATATGCTTGCTGATCCTTAATTTCGCCGAGCCGGAAAGCGCTCTATACGTAAAAAATAGGAAAGTCTCTGACTCTGGGTAGAGAATTTTAACTGCTGAGACCACATTATTAATATGTCCCTGGCCGTTACAACCGGGGCTTTCGAATTCATCATATATATAATCCAATTAAATTTTACCAATTGATCCACATTATATATGGGTACACTTCAAGAACAAGAGTAGCTTATCGCTATTTTTACGGAACAGAGATATAGCCAAATTGATTTGAGAACATTATTTTTGCAAAAAAACCTGTTTTCTTCTAAATTGATTGACCATTTCAATGGCGTTCATAGAACTAAAATCGGACCTCACGTTGCAAAGTTACAGCCCTAACTTGTACCGTCGGGAAAAAGCGCTGTGAACAGCATCATTGTTCGGATAATATCGGTTTAAAATATTTACAACGAGGTGCTGTTTTCGATTTTTGTGCTGTTTAGAAGGTACAGATGTAAGTGGCGTCGCATGAAGGTCAAACATTTCATCTTCAACATTAGCCATGTTTTTTAAGAGTCTCCGTTCCTTAACATACTAAAAGAAGACTCCGTATCACTTGTGCTAAACTACTTCACGAATAGAACATCAGGATTACATCGCCTGCGGTTAAAACATGCTTGGGTTGTATCCTAAAAATAGCTGGTACTATGAATTACTAGTCAAAATAGAGTTTCCAGTTCCGCCAGAGCACATGGCTCCCTGGTATGCAGTTGTTGTTTGCTGATCTTTTACGAACAACATTCATCATGTCTGCAGTAATCTCCACATCACTTTTTCGCAAATTCCTTTTCACATGTCTGAACGATCCGTCACACACGTTTTTTGTATGGCTTGCAACCAAAAAATGTAACGAAACCTCATCTTCGTATCCCACCATAACCCTCCAAAGGATGTGATAAATAACAAGGCGGTTCATATTTTGACTACTACAGTTATCTGGGTGCAACAAAATACGAGCGCCCATATTTCCATTGGATGTCGGTGCGGATCTCAATCTAATAGAGTGGTGGAGAATTGACAGCACCGTATTTTCCGTCATCTCATGTGGCCAAAACCTTCCACTCATCCATAAACATAAGTCACTCCATCAGTGCTGCTTGAGACTCCAAACAGATCAAACTTCGAGCCCGTTATGAAATGAAGCTGCCCAGGTTGCTTCTGTAATTCAGGAAATAGAACCTTTTTGACATAATCGAAAACAAAGCATCGCAAAGTTCCCTTATACAAGTGCGATGCATTGTTCTGATACTGCTTATAATTGTTGAACTCAATACGTGCTTGGTTCAAGTGCTTTTCAAGATAATCTCTTGAAGCCAACACGCATACATATGTAGAAGGAAGATATTAGATTGTGGCACGCACAGATGTACATGTATCGCAAAAGTCAGAACCCATCGCATCAAGGCAAAGTACTGGCATGTTCTATTTCGAGTATCGCAAGAAGACACTGTATGTGACTTGTTTATGTGGTTTAGAACCGTTGGAAGAACATTGAAGAATCTCGACAACTGCATCAATAAGACAGTCCCATTTGGTGCAATAATCGTCAAAGAGCTTCTGTTTTATGAAATTTGATGGCAATACTCGAAGAGGATATTCTTCCATTGGTTATCTTCCCCTCAGACACTCCATGCCATAGTCGTTAGCAACATAAATTAAAATGCTTTTAAAACAATTCGTTTTCCACCCAGTTTACAACGGCGACTTGTATTCTTCAATGTTGAATGAACATTTAGCACACCCCCTTTTGATAACTTCTGCTGCGTGTCGTCTAATTTTCTCAGCAGATAGTAAAGTCACTGCAGGAAAAGCTTGCATGCAAACGCGCTGTCCCTGTAGAACAAAAACTAATGTCGTTCGCTGTGCGCATTGTTCCTCCACATTCTTCTTTTTTCGTGTGCCAATTGTTCTTTCCTTTACCGAAGTGTTTCCCTCGCCAGCAGGTGAAGACAATGCAAACATCATAGATCGAAAAAATGCTACCCTCTCGGTAACATTCATTTGGCCAAATGCACTGGTCATTCCGATTGTGGACACGTTCAAACAAGTTTCGTGTTTACAGAAATAACTATTAAATTGTCCTTCAACTTCCTTCCGTTTTTATGATGTGCCGTAGTTTTCTTGGGCTGTAGTATCAGCCTAGCATGGATACGTAAATAGGTACGATGATAACGTGCAATTTTCATTATAAGGTTTGTCTTGCTCCATGATACCGTCTAGGAGGGGAGTAGCGTCCAGCTCAGCATCGAAGTCGATATTTCAAAGAACCTCCTCAACCTCCTCGTACGATACAACCGGCGTTAGTGAGGAAATAAATGATCTTCTAAATTGAATATTTCTCCCATGGTGGGACTGACCATAAAAAGGAACGAGGTAGGAGGCAATGTGAGTGTTTTGGCAGTGCCAAAAATAGAAATTTTACCGACTAATGTTTTTCGGTTTCCTGTGGAAACGGGACGAGTTTGAGTTTTGCAGCTGTTCAGTGAATGAAATGTATTTTTAGTATTTACAACGGGCAGTAATGCAATTTTAAAAACAATTCTGACCAATAGGAAGCTCTTTCTGTAAGTTTACAGCGATACCCGTAACTCCGATCGAAAAATTAGCGATAATCTACTCTTGTTTTTGAAGTGTACCCATATTGAGATACCCCTATCTTTACATTACTGTAAAAACTGACGCAGCTCTGCCTTTTATTCTCTTGTTGTTCGGGTTGTTAGACTGGCCAGCACCAAATACACCTTAGGATCTTGACGACCTCAGCAGGGTTTTCTTTCGACAGTACCCATACAGGATCCACTCTTATTTGTAGCGCCACGAATAGGGCACCAATACGACTGCTGGTGCAGTATATTCTTAACGCTCGCGAAAGTCCTTTCTTTGTCATGTAGAATACGACTTGCAAATCAATCAGGACTGACACTTGACACTTCTTCACCTTGACCTTTCTTCCCAACCATCGTATCCCTATTAACATGTCCAAGATCTCAAGCACTTGATGTGCTTACTGAAGGCCCACTTGACTTGACTAATGGTCTTCCATTTGCAGTTCGGAATTTGAGGTATAAGCGACAGCGTCCATTTTATTAGAAAAATACATGTTTGTCTTCTGGTAAAACTTGGTGATCTGTGTATAGTTCAGTTCCACCCGTCATGCTGGCATCACTGTACAACATGACAGGGAATTTTTCTCTACTTAAATTAGCGTGGAGTAAAGGAGCTAGCGAAACTAGCATTATTAATTCATTCTTTGCCTCGAAGGACGCAACAACCATGTGATTTTTGCACGAAGAGAGCTCATAGCATTTGTGTAGGACCGACATAATCGGCCTATTGATTAATAAAACCAATTCCATGAACCAAATACTTGTTTCAATCAATTGACATTCCATACATGAGCCTGTAGCATTCCAGCAGTGATTTCCAGAAGTTTGTTCATTTTATCCGGTTCTACTTCTACTGTACCTTCACTTCAGATCTCTAGCCCCAGCACCTGTACAGGCTCCGTTGTAGGTTTTTGACACTTGCTTGCTTTGGGCGGGAGTTTATATCGCATAAGAGCCCCAAGTATTCGGTCATATATTTTCCTGGCCTCCTCCTTGTTCCAACCCAGTAAAAAGATATCATCGATGTAATGTTCAAAAGGGTATTCCAAATTATTTCGGCTACTCCCATCTCTGATTTCCCATGCCGTAGGTAACCCCGCATCTTTGAACAAAATTTATTCAGCTATAGGCTGCGAGATAACCACTGAATGTGACCAACCCATAGGAATGGACTTCATTTCGGGCCAAAAAGTTTGACCTTCTCGTGTAATTTTAGGTAGTCCGAAATAAGTGCGTAAATGTGTTGGTAACTCTATAAGATGGTAAAAGTTTTCAATATCTATCTTGCAAACCACCAACTCTTTCTTGTCTTATTATGCAATTAGGTAATAAGCCCAGGATGTGGTAGGTTGTATCTCTTGGTTCTACAAAATGAAGATTAGCGCGATGTGCGCCCAGTATAGGCTCTATTTGGTTCCATTTTCCTTCGATACGGCAAACAGTCCGTTTATTTCCTTCACTAGCTCCATTACTCCAATTCCCACTAATTTAGCAATTAGCTCAAGGTACTTTCTAGAATTAACCATAAGACATTTTGGGTTGCTTGCCAACTCTCCCTTGATAGGCTGGCGGAGGTTAATGTCCCCATTGTATAGGGCCTGGTCATCAGGAGACAGTTATCCTAACATTTCCAGACTAGCTCCCAACCCCTCTTTTCGCAAGCTAATTACATCTCCCCTAGGATCCAATAATAGAGGTTTTTGGCTACCCATTCGGTAGCATATGCTTCCACTTCCAGCTTGTCAGTCAACTTGCGAGATCCCAAAAAACCTCGGTGCCATGCTTCCAAGCTTCTTCTCTCCAGATATCTCGGTACTTGTTCTTGAACCGCGCGCGACCTAGCTGTTTTACTAGATGGCCAGGTAATCTTGTGTGTAGCGTCCTTCAAAATCTCACGCTTGCTCGCTTGCTTACCGGCCCTGTTGCTTGTTCCTTTCACTGTGTACCCACTCGTCCTAACAGCATGTAATGGAAATAGATCACGGTGTTCCTCCATATTTTTGTTGTAAGAAAGTTTAAGTTTTTATTTTTAGGTCACTCAAGTTGCCCCCCGGCAGAACCTGACTTGTCCGGTTTGTGCGGTAAGGCGGTTAATTGTCTCTCCAATTTAAATTGACGGATAGTCAGAGAGACTAAAGCTGATTCGTCTGGAGTAAAACTTTTCCTGTTCTTTCCCAGCAAAGACGCTACTTCCACGGTTTACCACTACTGTACTGGCCATCTCTAAGGCCAATAACCTTCGAACATCCACTTCCGCTCTTCTTTTTTCATAGTATTTTTCCACCCGTCTTCATTTGTACCAAAGTCCAATGATCTAGCCCAACTCTCCGCTTCCAGACTATTTCGGGCCTGACCTTTCTTGTCGAAGTTAGTAGACTGGGCCACAAATTGTTCCACAGATCCATATTGACGGACCAACCTCAAACACGTGATAGCGGTGATCCGAATCTTGTCTACAACGTTGAACTCTAGGTCGATTCCAGAGAGCGGAGCCCTGACAATATTCCCTTCCTCCTTCTTGCGGTGCAAAACTTGACCAGATTCGTCGCTATCCTCTTCTTCACTATCTTAATAGTGAACCTTGCGTTTTCTTTTCTTTTTCTTCTTGCTCGTGTTTTCTTGAGTTGGTCCAGTAATTGTTGTTTTATTGCAGTAGCCTCTTCCCCATCATCCGATCTCTCCTCCTTTGCATCATTCTTGTCTATGGGGACCTCGCAAAAACATGACATCGCATCTAGCATATTATGACCTCGTTTGTCTGTCTTCTTGAGTTTTTCCACGTCTTGTTTGATTCCCATAATTAGCTCCATCATTTGGTCCAACTTTTCATGAGAAGAGCTCGATGGTTTGTCCCCAGTTGTAAGGGTGGACGGCCCTGTTGCTAGGTTACTAGTAGTATTGTCTTCGCTCGCGTCGCTTGGTGAGACTTCCGACGGAATATGGACAGGCCACTTCCTACTAAGAAACTTATTGTAAATTTCTTGTGAGGGGTTTTGTCGGTCCATCTCGGTAGTCGTAATCCTTCCCATTTCGCGTTCTTGATGATGGTATTCGTAACCTTGTCCTTATCTGCCACTCTAAAGCTTATATATATAGTTTATGGACCTTTCCGCCAGCGATGCTACGTTTACTCCCACGATGCGTAGTGGACGTACTGTGGCCGTTTCTGGCCGTCGTTAAGCTTTATACATAAAGCTGTATCCGTTGTTACCGTCGGGAGTGTCCGACCCTATCGTAGGGTTATGATTCTGAAAAGTCTTACTGATTTTTAGAAATGCTCTGCCGAATCATATTTCAGATTGGCCTTTTGCATTTTTACATATACTACAAAAGCGTCTGGACTGGCCTAGTTGTGTCAGTCGTTATGTTTGTCATTACCGACACCAACGTCTCTTTGACACGTGTTACCGTGCCCTTGTGTGGCAGTACACGTGTTTTCTTTGTTAAATAAATCCAATATATCCCACGTGTAACCGTGGATTGTCTTGGCCTTTTCCACTGTATGTTTGTGTACGCTGGGCGTACAAAATATGCTATAATATACGCGCTTTTGAGCGACTCCAGTATGGCGGGTAATTTCTCCGCCCCATTTTCTGTAACTAATTGCAGAACTTAATTGTCGTCCCCCAATTGTCGTCCCGGAAGTCCGGAAATTTACATTGCCCCTTGGGAGATAAGGACTCTCTAAACCGTAACACAGGGGCCATAACAACCATTACATGTTAAGACCCCAAAAAACAAGTCCGACGGATACCCTTAGTTGAGGAGCCGCCTTACTCATTTAAAAAGTCAGCTCGCCAGTTCTTGTGCAATGGATCATCGCCATATAGCTAACTATTCTATTTTACTGGGCTGGATAATTCAACCTGGTTTAATTTTATTGGATAGCTACCTATACAATTTGTGACCACCTTTACAACACACAGTTGGTAACCTCCTTTGCAAGAAAGCGCCGAGTATTTATTTATTTGACTGCATACTACTTGATGGGATCAAGGGACCAATTTGGCCACCTATCATTGCGAATTAAATTTATATCCTAACTAGTAGCCGGCCCATGAAAGGAACCGACACAACATAAAGGAAAGTTAGACTACTGAAGGCAACACAATTTTGGAGGGCCAATGACCCCTTCCTAGCGTTAACCATTTATGCTTGTTTCCGTATAGCTACCCGGTCCATGAAGGGGGCCGGACACAACAGAAAAGAAAGTTAGTAGCTCCAGGAAATAAATACTCACCCATCATAGCAAAAAGAAGGGAGGTAGAAAATGAAAATAAAATGAAGATAAATTGATGAAATTGAAAGAGAAATTAAAAAGGAAGCTAACTTACGTTTGAAGAAGAAGTGAAAGTTGAATTCCAAGTTGAAGGGAAATCTATCACTGGGTGATCCAGGAGGGCAATCCCACCCCCCTCCTTCATTACACTGTAAAGGACTAATAGAGATACACTACCAGAAGGCAGCTTCACTCACTGAAAAGGACCAATAGAACAACCACTGTCAAGAGGCATCTTCGCTCACTAGAGTAGGACCGGGCCGATAGAGCACCCACTACCAGAAGGTAGTTTCGCTCACTTCTTTTCTCCGTTAGATCGCATAGACTGAAATAAAATGTCCAGCCTAATAGGATTTCCAGCATCACCGCGAGGAGGTGGGGACTGACAGGGGGAACAAAGTGTCGTCCCCTGTTTTTAAAATGTACTGCACGTAACAACTAGCAAATAGATATGTGAACTTGTACCCTGAGTAAATGTCTCCCTCCCCCAGTCAAACCGAGATGAATATAGGGTGGCCCATAGTAAATACCAAATACCATCCCTTTTGAGATATTCCTATCTCTTTTTACAGGTGTGCAGCATGTAATGACCCCCACAACGCCCTATCGAAGAGTTTACTCTCTCCGATTCAAAACTAAACTGGGCATACTAGACATTCCCCATAACGACAGATATGGCCTGGTTCAATAGGCGTATTGCGGTAGGTTTAAGCCCTTCACCGCCCTAACAAAAATGTTTGCGCCTTCCGGTTCTAATGATCAACGAGGCATTTGATGACACTCCCCATAATGACAGACCATGCCAGATTTTATGAACTCTCAGCAGCGATAAAGCCTCTCAAAACGTCCTAACGAAGGTTTTCTGCTTCCCAGTCAAGAATCAACGAGGCACTAGACCCCATAAAGACATATATGGCAGGTTTGCAGACAGGTAGCGGCATGTTTCGGCCCCGCACCGTCATAATTAAAACTTGTTCTTCCATTTCTAATTATTAAGTAGGCAGCATTTCTCTTAACTGAAATCAATAGATCCATGTTATCCATCGCCTCCGAGCAAGTGGTCTTAGATCAACACTATGTCTCAATATAGCCCCAACCTTTCTTTACCATCTCCCCCAAACAAGTCGCATTAGATTAACACTGAGGACGACAAAGTATGACCCCCCATCTAAGATGAACATCGTCGCTATAACCAGGTCACACAAACAGGAAATGTCCCCTGTTCCCTTTCGGGGAATACTCCTGACGAGGCTCTAATACGACCTCATAGAACGTTAATTACGGCCAGCAGCATAACGAGGAGACCACGGCAGCGTTTTTACATTCACCATAGCCAAAAAATTCCATGTCAGATGCCTAAAAGCGGCAATTGTTATCCAGGTCTGCTCATTCGTTCCGCAAAAGACGCTTTTACTGCATTCTTTGTGGCTGAATGTGGTTGGTTAGAATATTTTATTTTTTACACTGCAGAGTTTCTAAAACTTTTTCTTCGCGACGTACTTCGCAAGAGGTAGTTTCGTCTTTGTATCTTGATCACAACTGTAATAATAATAGCCGGTAATTGGGCAATATCCAATACGACGATTTCTAGCGCAGACCGTCGGCAAAGCGTTAACTACTAAGCGTCGCTTCTACTTGCTCAACTGGATGTTATTCTGCGTGGTAGCCATACGCTTCTATTCGAAAATCCTTTCGATAGATCCGATTCTTCCCCGTGCACCCGTACGATTGGTTTGACACAATCATCCTCGACTATCTTCTCGACGTATAAGCATGTTCTCTACTGAAAACCTGCAACCCGATCTGCAGTTGACACCCGATTCTGCTCCGCAGGGACCAACAACCTCCACATCCAACGCTGCTCCGCAGCCTTCAGCCATCACAACCGGTGCTTCGCACCTTCCTTCCCTTCAACCACTTTGTCCAAATCTTGCCGCCGACTAGTCCCCCGTTCACCACCCAACAACTCGCAGCCCTCTCAACCGTCATCGCGGAACAACTGCTCATTCAACTAACGAATGTTCCCACGCCTATCTTCCACAGTTCTGGATCTGGACCCCCTAGACGTGACGCGAACGTCGGACCGAGCAGCTCCTGGTGGAAATCGGGCTACTATGTCCCCGCCCGCCTCTCACCCCGACCCTGACATCTCCGAAAATTCGGAGGACAACGATGACTCGCACTCCAATTGGGCTCTAACCAACGCGCAATCTGGCAGCCGGAGTCAGAGCACTCCGACTCCTCCTCATCCGAGGAAATCGACACGCCTCATTCCCGACTGCCCACGGATTTCCCGCGGTTCGACGCTTTTACTCCCGAGTGGTACGAACGCCACAAGGGCCAATGAATTAAAATAATCTTCCATCTCCCACCGGACTCCGCCCCGGCCTACCCTAGGTCGTTTGAACCTCAACGGATACTTCACGAGCGAGTTTTCCACAATAAACCGGGCACAATTCTGGGCCGCATCGAGGAGGCTGATAACATCTTCGTCACAGCCGCCTACCTCACCGCCTCAATCAACAGTCAGGTCGACGTCCGCACCCACTTCGCGTATTTGGCTGCCTCCTTCAAGCATTTTTCCTCGCGCCGCCAATAGAAGCTCTTCCATCACGGCCTCGCAGCCATCTCTGACCTCCAGCTCTGCCAGTTCGGCATCTACGAGCTCTTGGTCTGCCGCTACGAGATCTTGTGAAAAAGGCTAGGACTCAACTCTGGAGCCGACTCGTCTGTTGTGGAGTCCTTCCTCAAAGCCCCCCTTGGCCTCACCTAGTGGGGTCACGAGGTCCACCAGATCGAAAATCTGCAGTCCATTAAGTCTGCTGCCAATTCTTCCGGACGTGCGCGCTATCAAACAAGACGGGAAGGAGGCGGCAAGTCTCGCTCCCGTCGAATATCCTCAACTCCCAACCCCAGAACCAACATCACCGGCAGTACTCCCGCCGGTCCAAGTTCTAGTGCAACCAGATCCAATCCTCAGCCCCCCCAAACCAAACCGACCGCCCTCGGAGATGATTCCTCCGTACATGAAGGTGGTCCTCGCCCACTCGAAGTGGTTGTAGATCGGGATCTCGCCTTGGCTCATGCGCCAACTACGGTTTGGCATTCAACTGCCGTGGAGACACAAGCCGCGGTGCCAGTACCGCTACTCCTACCAACTGACTGCGGAACATCAGAAATTCTCAGTCCGGGAGGTACACCGCTAGCTCGAAATGGAATATGCGCTCCGGGCCTCGGTGACGGAGGTGGAACATTTGCGCCGGATGGGGTCGGCGTCTCCGTCCTTTGTCACCACCAGCGCCGGGAAGGATCGACTGGTCATCGAATACAGTGTAGTCAACGAATCACTGGAGGATCGAACGTTCTGAATGGACCATCTTTCCGACCTGGTGCCAGTGTTGACACCCGTGGTCTCCATTTTTAGAGCAGACCTCAATGACGTCTACTACCATCTACGACTGTGACAAGACTACCAACGGTCTCTCGCGTTTATGGTACAGTACAAGCTCTTCGTCCCACTGTGTCTCAACTGCTGCTTGAAGGTCGCTCCGTGGTTTTTTGCAAGAACAATCAGACTAGTCGTCTTTCATCTCCGTTCCCTCTGCCATCGCGTGTTCGCATACTTGGATGACC